>JAOTIX010000001.1:9144922-9155748 GCA_027123715.1 Gaidropsarus macrophthalmus
TGTGTGTGCGTGTGTGTGTGTGTGTGTTTGGGGGGGGGTGGGGGGAGCAGCAAACAACACAAGGGAAAGGAGCGGAAATGAGAGCACAAGAAAGTCTTGACTCTAACAAAGAGGAAAGCGCTGGAGAGGGAGAGAGAGGCATGAGTAAAGAGAGTGGGAGTATAAAAAAAAACCAACACTTCACCTCATTTGAAATGATGAGCGTCTTAAGACTTGAACTCAACCACCGTGGCTGAATCAACAGCAAAGATTCTTTCTATTTGGTCTGTGGCAAAACGACGACACTCAAACGTTTTGAGCAAAAGTGATGGCTGCCCTGATACAGAATGAAAGAAATGTGATAAAACATTTCCATAAAAGATCTGGCCTTGGAAGTTACATATACACCAAACGCCATCAAATGACACACTTTTAATCTGGCTACTGCTGGGAAGGGGGGTGGGGGTACCATGATGTGATCTACTTTGTTTATTTGTTTATTCTTACGGAATCAAACAATCAAACTGTCAATCAAAGTTGTTCTCCGATATCGTGCTGCATCTTTTTATTTCATTGTATATGCTTGGATGTTCTAAGGCTAAGCCTAACATGTAAATCACTTTTGAAGAAAATATCAAGTTTGCCCCTACGACAAGGCAATCTACCCCATGCCACTAGGTTCATGTCACACACATTGACCTTGTAACCCCTCAGCCTGAGGGCAATATCAGATGAAACGTGCTCTTGCTCTAATGAACTCCATCCCCTCTGCCACGCTCTCCTCTGTTATGTGTCATGTGTCATGTGACCAGCAAAGAGTGTGCCAGAGCTTCCAGTGTTTAGCTACTTCTGCACGAGATGAGATATGGACCTGTCGTGTGCACACACACGTGCAGGTGTGTGCACATGTGTGTGCGTGTATGTGGCTGTCTTGTGTACCTCTGCATACCTGCGTGTTCCAGGCAGGTGGAGGAGGAGATGAGATGATTCTGGTAGACATCTCGTCTGCGTCCACTCTCCGACCCCAGCTGTGGAGCGCAGCACGCCGGCCTCTCCAACATCGCTCTCTGTGAAGGGATCTTGAACACTCTCTTGATCAACATTCAGACTTACCACAGCGTCTAACACAGTGCTGCATCCGCGGGTCAGGATGAGCACGCCCGGTGTCTCTCCTGCTCTAGGGATGCCATGCTCACACACACACACACACACTTACACACACTTCCCCATGCCTGTCACGGCCTTTTGCATGCGTGAGGTGGCAGCAGTGCCTAAACCAGAAGTACAGGCTGGTGCGCTGCTGTGCGGAGGATCTTGTATCTGCTAGGCAGGGCGAGGGCTGGGTCTGATCTGGCCTGCTGCCAGGGCACCCTACAGAGCCCCGGAGGGGGGTGGCACGTGGAGGAGAGGGGGAGGTGGAGGAGGAAGGGGGAGGAGGAGGAGGAGGAGGAGGAGGAGGAGGAGGAGAAGCTGGAACGTAGATCACAGGGGATGTCCCATGACATCACCGTCTAGCCCAAGGCGAGCGTCGCAGCGACGCCCATGAGACTCGGCACCCCCGCCTCGACCGGCTGCCAGCCAGGGCAGAGGAATGAATCAGAGCAGCGTGGGGTGGAAGATAAGAAAGATGATGATTGTAAAGAGAGACGCGAGGAGGGCTTGAGTGCTTCTGGGTGCCAAGACAGTGTTTACAAAAGTGCAAAGTAGAAGATAATAATAAGGACGATAAGGCTATAAAATTGGTTTGAGATGAAGTCAGAGTTGTGTGTAGTCATCTTTTTTTGGGGCACTATATTGTCCAAAACAAAGCTACATTGTTGGTAGAAAATAAAATAAAAACAACCCCTGGTCTGTTGCTCACATTTCTTTGGGATTGTGTAATGCCCTTGCTGGTCATATCCTCTAAAAAGAACAGGATGCAGGATTCTATTATTTGGAAATAAGTTTGAAAGTCTCAGAGTCACTCTGTGTCAGGTCCAGTCTACACTCACTGTTCAAAACAGTGTGTCAAAACAGTTAATATTATCCATTCATCAGAGTTTGTCCATAAGAGAAACAGCATAGGCCTATTACAAACCTATTTCTTCGGCTCAATTTGAAAGATGTACTGTCCACAGTTTAACACCAGGCTGTCACTTGTTAATTAAATACAAATAAATAAATAACACTCCGAAAATAAGCTGAACATTTGGTGTATTTTGAAAAAAAGTCTAATAGTTGATATTGCTCATTAATTCAACTCTTTCATTGTGTTATCACCAAAGGACATTTTGAAATGTAATTATTTTCTTTTCATTGCCATAAAAGAGAGCCAATTTTGGCCGGTGGGAAACAATTAGCTTGCATAATTTGCCATTCTTGAGCGTTGGATTTATGCCCACGGGATTTATATATATTGGTTTATATATATTGGTTTATATATATTGGTTTTGTGGTAGCAATGATATTGTTACATTTGCATTTTGTTTCTTAGTGAGTCTTATCAACTGCAGCCCATTGCTAAAAAAAAATTAACAACAAAAGACAAACGCATAAGCAAATTAAAAAAAGTTGGCAACTCATGGTTTACGCAACACAGTTGGCACACTACGGGTTAGTTTAAAAAGGTAAACTTTCTAGGCAGAGCAGGAAAACATTATAGCCAAATCACATTGTCATACGCTTTTGAACCCTCTGTCTGTCACAACAGGGAAATCCGTCGTGACTCAAGAGGCAGAAGGACGACACGAACCATGGATCTACACCGCCACCTAGTGGTGACCGTATCCATAGACCCACTTTGAAAACAATAAGGGTGCCATTGAAAGATATTAAATATTTAACACCTACGCCTATTTGTATTGGCAGTCAATGGAATTGACACATTTCTTTTACATTAGAATACGTCGACATTGATTAATCGTCGCAACATTTAAAATTGACGGATCTAATGATTAAAAACAGACGTCTGCAAGTTATGTGTCTTCGCGGACTACCTTCCTTTGAGTAATGTGCTGTCCACATTACCTGAGCTAAGATATGCCCTGCGTTCTGCTTTTGCTGAAATCAGCAGCGCTGCATTCCTCGGAGGAGGACAGTGAAAGTGACAGGTGTCGTCAGGGTGCCCTCCTCCTCTCCCTCTCCACAGAGGAGGAAGGTTGGAGGCGCACAGAGCGCGCATACCAACATGAGCGCGCATACCAACACGTCCAAACGCTCCGACACTTGTGTTGGCTCGATAATGCCAAGGCTGTGTTTTACCAGCGTGTCTATGCATTTCAGATATCGAAGTTGCCAGGAATAAAACATTTACATGAGCCTATTTGTCTACCTGAGCCTCAAATAACAAACGTATACACATTATATATTAATACAATCTATATGTTCGTCTGAAGTGAGTCCTTACAACAAAAATATCAACATACAAAATCCACAGAGATTTCTTCTATTGTTCTGCCAAGAGTACAATATTTATATCTGTTCAATAAAAGGAAATGTTGATTTGATGTTTGCTAGTGAGTCACGATTAAAGTGTTGGCTGGGAAAGGGCATAGCATGGGTGTGTTCCAGATAACGCCCAACAAAGCTCTGTGATGTGAAAAAGGCCACATCTCTCCGCATGTATACATTGGCATGACCTCAGTCATTCCACACCGCCCAAACCCACCACACCCGGGAGAGATGCACCAGACGATTGATCCGGCGATATATTCCAAATGGGACAGCAACTGCCATTAACAACTGGTGTGCTTTCCCATTGGAAAAACCAAGAGGTGTCCATTTGTCTTGGACTATGGACTGTGTGTACTGTACTGTACTGTATGTGCTTCATCAGACAAGTGAATAATGTGTTGCATATGAACTGCATGAACTTCCTTTCCACACTCAAACGCAGGACGTGATGAATCTCCCTTGGTGTGTAAAGCAGACATTCCACCCCATGTGAGGAATTCCACACACACTTTCTTCTTCTGTCGGCTCGTGAGCACACATCTCATGCACACTGCATCATACACAAGGCTGAACCAGGGGCAGAGCAAACAGGTTCATCCAGTTCTGTTTCAGCAGTACATCAGATACAAGGTGCTGAGGCTGCGGTGCAGACCAGGGTCACGTGTGTACTTACGCTCATCGCTCAGGGCCATCAAAGACAATCTGACACACCACACATCCTTCCATGAGTGCGTCAGAAGCCTGGATTATGACTGCACGTAAAAGTCAACAGCTCAAAAGCAGAGGGAGGTTTACGCGTCAGTAATTGTTGGTAAACACAGAACACACAAAAACTAAAAATGGAAATATTAACTGTTGTATGTGTGTTATGAGAAACACATTTTACATACACTTTGCATATCACATACTATTCCCGAAAGAGGCGGATGTTATCGTTCCCTAAATACAAATAGTTACACATTGACTTCTTTGTTATGAACACCATCTCAAGCCTAGGAGCTAGGAGCAGCTATGAGACGAAAAGGAGGGAAAAGCACTGCACGGTAAGAGATGGCTCTGTAGCAAGGTAGTGAGGTTTAACACGTACGTCATTGCTGAGGACATGCAAACCACATGTTTCAGATTCTTATCCCGCTATTCAAAAGGCCAGTGACTATACAGTAGATAGGGCCGGTGTAGGTGCATGGGCACGTCTGTTGCACGTCCATCTAGAGAGGACAGGAACACACCTGACACCACACCATTCAAAGTGATTTTACATATTGCGGTTCGTCATGGAGAACAGGAGAGTGTTTTAAGAAGTGAAACGATTTATTTAGTAATTCATTCAGAACTTGAATTTCAAATATTATAAAAAATATTATCTATAAAGACTCTTGAATAATTTGAATAATAAAGTGTGAAACATTTCTCCCAATATAAAGAAATCAGTGTCGGAAATCCTTCTGAATGTCCCCTTCATATCCACCAGTCGTTTATCTTCCATTTACTTCAATAACATTTACATTCAGCACAAGCTTTTATCCAAAGTGACTTACAAGTGAGGCTTTGATTTTCCCCCTATTTTAAAGTAATGCATTACAAAAAGTCGTGCATAACTTCATTATGCAAGCAAAAAATATCTGAATATGTCATTTATCAAAGTAGCCTAAAGCACATTGACATGATAAATATCCAAAATAGCAAAGCTGCATTGAACCCAATATACGGTACTTTACATATACAGCCAGCTACAGCGGAAGGTGGATGCACATGAATCGATGCCTAACGTGTCTTAGAATTCCCTTACTCATTGTATAACAAAAATAAAACCAGAAAAAACTAGCAACCTTCATAAGTACGGTCCACTTGAAAAGACCATTTAACGTAACTATACAGTTACACAACACAACAGAGACCAAAACCATTACCTGCTATTTTAACTCTGGCTAGTTTCATGCCTCTGCTATGCTCATTTAGCTAACCACCATCCTCGTCCAGAGTGAGCAGGATTGTAAAACGGCTGTGCAAGACTAGTCCTTGAGCAGACCCAGCCTCTTCAGAGCATGGCGGCGGCCCTCATCATGCTCCGCTTGGGGGCAGATGACCACGCTGACACCGTGGTAGCGAGGCACTCCCACAGACTCTGCAGCGTTCTGCGAGACAGGGGCGACCGGAACGGACCTCCGGGTGCTAGCATCCTCAACCTTAGCGTGGGAAAAGTCCTTCCCCGAGCCCAGAGAGGCCGGCCGCGGGCGGCTGTTACGCAGCTCGGCGAGGCTGTGGTTGGTGCTTCTGTCGTGGTGGTCCTCGAAGGAGACTTGGTTGCCCCTGGCACCCATCCCTGAGTGGGGAAGGGTGGCGGATTTGGTACCAGTGTTAGTGATAGGCTCTGGGATGGAGCTCTTGGCGGGAGATGCTTCACCGCTGTGATGTCGGGATGGTGGTTCGCTGGTGTCACTGAAAGCGGAAGGCACTGGGAGAACATCTTTGGCCAGAGCTGCTGGCGTCAAAGCTAGGTTGCCCTGTTGTGAAGCACCGCCCGTGGGAGGGGACAGCGGGACATTGGGGATGGGATGAGACACTCTCTGAGGCGTGTGCGAGGGTGCAGATTGCCAAGCCGCCGGAGACGAGGGTGCTGCCCAGGACCTTCTGGAGCTAGGTGAGGGACTCGGGCATTGGTCTGAGTCTGTGTCTTCGACTTTGAGAAGACCAAGCTTTCTGAGGGCTTCCATGCGGACCTTCTGAGCGTCCGAGAGCATCCTGCCGTCATTGGCAGGCGGGGAGAAGTTTGCATCAGGGGACGTCTTGTGGGACTTGAAGATAATGTTGGAGGGAAGTTTCTTGGGCTTGGGGGCCACCGCAGGTGGGCTCCTGGGCTCAGAGAGGACGGGTGAGGACGTGGTTGGGGAGTCTGGTACACTGGGGCTCTCGGACACATCCGCAACAGACTTGTCTGGAACCGGTATGTGGATGACATCGGTGTTCGCGGAAGTCCTCTTCGAGGCCCTCTGACGGAGCGCCTCCAAATCAACATGCTGGCTCGTATTCGGGCGCCTCTTGGGCTGGCGCGGTGGCTCTGGTTCATCCATGAAGTCAGACGGAGGGGGGATCAGAATCGTGTCCGTCTCGGGCTGCGCGACAGACTGATCGGGCTCAAGCTGAGTGTCCGAGGGGACCCATTGGATACCATCTCCAGCCACCGAGGAAGCGGACATCTGTGCTTGAGGAGCCAATGAGCAGCTTGTGGAGTCAGGGGCCTGGACTTCAAATTGTGTCTTAGATGTTCCCAAATCTCTTGTCTCTGTTTCCAGCAGAGGAGCGTGTGAGTCGATTGGCACCTCAGGGGTTTTAGGTTCATGGACGTCAGCTGGGGCCATTTCTGGGAGGGCCGCAAAACCATTGGCGAGGAGAAGTGGCGTGGGCACCCCATAATGGACCAAGTTCCTCTGGTCCCTTCCAGAGTCTACAAATCATCAGTGAATCATTAAGTCATAGCTTCATGGCTACATACAGGTATACATGCTAATACTGCATATAAAGTATCAGCATCTGTGATTACATAAAAAAAGATTCACTGGGTTGAATCATAATACCTTCTCCGCTCTGATCCGCGATGTTTGGGAGGTTGGTGGCTGTGGCTGCTACCCGATAGGAGGTTTCTGGTTCGTCGTTGGAAAGTCCACTGTCATCATCCACGTCCAGAGAGTCAATAGTTTCCTCCAGATACATGAGACACTCCCTCTCTGCGGCAGACAGGTGCTGGAGACTGTCCACACTCTGTCCCCCCAACAGACACGAGACAAGTTAGGGACAACAAGTAGACACAAACAGTTCCTTCAGTGATACGGGAACTCGACAAAGGCTGCGCTATTTTAAAAGCCCTCTTTAAACCATTGACGGCAATACTGTTTCTAGGGTTAGGCTTGAGAAATGGGTCAAGCTTTACGAGCCAGCAATGGCCTGTCAAACGACACCATAACTGTTGTTTGTTGCACCAGCAGAATGCTGCTTGGCTCACTGCTGCAGGTGACCTTTAACAGACTTCGCATGGATCATCTCCACCGAAAATACAGTTAAACATCTGAACTATAAGATTCAAACAGAATTTGTTTACATACACATATTGAGGAAACTGTTTTCCAGATTGCATGTACGGAACAGAATGAACTAAATACAAAAAAAACTGTTGACTTTTTGTGGCTTCTTTCCTTGTTCTGGTGACAGTCATTTTGAGGTAGGTTGCTAAACACACTAGTGTACGAACCACCGGGGTTTGATTCCCACCTGTGGTCCGACGCCACAAGACGTTCCCTGCTCTGCTTCAGTTTGTAACTGTTCTAACCGTTAAGCCCAACAAGCACATATACAACCGTGATATTGTTCAGCAGCACTCACAAAGCCAGAGTTTGTGCTGATCACACTGTCACAGCTCCCGGCGCTGTCCATGTTGCTGCTCGAGGGTTCCGGGGCAATGCTGCCAGGCCACGTGTCACTCTTAGGCATCGCACAGAGAGAGGAAATGATCAGGGTAGGCCCCGGGACTCCAGGGGCCTCTTGTGCAAATTTCACCGCAAAGCACAACGCGTACCATCAACCTGTAAAGAAATTTAAATAAAAAGGGACAGATTCTGGATCAAATTTCATTGCACCTCAGCGTCCCTGAGAAGAAAACCCATTGAAGATCTCGTTCTCGTTAATAGCAAAGAAATAATAATAATAATGGGACAAACCATCTGCTGCCCTGCTTTTCATTGTATAGAGACAGGCACATTGTTATCATGTCACGGGCTACGGGCTGTAACATTTGATACTGGGTGTAACCTTTCAGTACATCACCGCCTGCTTGTTGTGGGCCCACAAACACAGGGCTCTCAGGGGGCCAGCATTGCGCACGCCCTGGCCCCCCCTAGGGGGGACAAACAAGACCCTAGGCCCTTGGTCTCGCACAGTGCCTCCTTGTCCAGGAATGTCTTGCTCACGATGGATCAAAGATTGCAAACGTTGTGTAAAAACAGGTCACTCCTGGGGAAAGTACCATTGGAAGGAAACCTGTTGTATTGCTCATTTATAGCCAGCCATAGTCAGTTGAACTTAGTTATTCATTCCGTGGACAAAGGTGTATGTATTTGGTTAGAACATTTTGTGGGTGCTAGTGCAGTTGTAGCTTCTGTGTAATGCAGTCGCTGTCATGTTGATTCGTATGTCTATTAGTATATTGTGTCTTTATGTAAAACATGCTGTCCAAACAAATGCTGCGGTCACATGTATGTCACATCATCAGATATGCACCATCCTGTGAAATCCCGTCTGTTTGTTTAGTGTAAAATACCATCCACTTATTTAAATGAACCTACCTAAACCTGTAGCTACGATGAATCAATTGAACTTATCATTCGGATACAAGTGATGATGTAATGCTGCTTTCATTCACCTGTCCAGAAGTACCAACATTACCCATGGATTTCAGAAAACAAAATAATATGGGCCTGCTGACCATAATATGGGCTTGCTGACCCCTTGATACTGACACCTTGATGACAATACCGGTGGCATGTCATGATCATGTGATCATCCACCCAGGACTGTTAAGACAACAGCAACAACAGGTGAACAGAGTCCCTACTACCGTCTAATTAGTCGCGTTGATCTCTCTGTATGTTGTCTTAACACCTTTCAATCACATAACGTCTCACCTGCAATGTAGCTCCACCTGCTGCTACACCCCTGGATTTATTAGCCACAAGAATGTGACTTTGCTGCTTTTATCACTTTTGGTTGTTGTACTTGATGTTAGGCTACATAGCGTACATTGAACATGCCATGCAGTTTATTGTTGGATGATAAGGTCAATTTACGGATAGATATAATGGAGCAGTTGACCACGAGTATAGGATCCCATCCTACGCAAACAATTTCCATGTTGGGAACAAATGTGAGTAGTACTATAACCAAGTCAATAATTAGTGTGTAAGCATATCCATATGCGGGTTTAATAATTAACTGTAAACAAAGAGTCACAGAGAACAGTTAGGCAATCTGTCTTGAGAGCACAGCGGCAGCAATAGCCTATTAATATTTAGCTGGACCCTCAAGACAATATTTTCAATGGTTGGCTACTAGTCAATAGTTCATGCACAAATAATGGAATTCAAATAATGGAATTTACTTTTGAAATGAATGAACACAATATTCAACTCAATTGAAAGAAAGGTGATTCTACTGTAGTTGGTCTACGCTACGGCAATCTCCATCTATCGACAACGCGCACGCGTGCGTGTTCGCACGCACAAACGCACCCACACGAACGCACTCGCTCGCATATCGCTCAAAATTATTAAACAATAGATTGTGAACTCACCATTGATAGTTTCATTGAGTTAACATCTAATAAAACACTTGGTGGAAAAAGAAATCTAGACATCAAGCCGTATAGTCCATTGGGTTCCGGGTAGGCACCTGTCTCCTATGCCTGTCTCTGCTCTCCTGTCCTGCGGATATTTAAATGAGGGGGCGGGGCGCAGGTGGCCGAACCCAACCAGGTGAGCCAATTAGCATTCCCGGAGCTTTTGAGCCAATCACTGAACGTATGATCACCCTACTTCCTTATCAAAACATACAATATGATCAACGCTTTTAACAGTACACTGTAAAGAATAGCGAATTACGGTCATGTCAATATCATAGTTGCGTATTGAAATCATATGAACATCCATTCTATAGAGCAAGAAGAACAAAGAACACGTTGTTATTCCAGTACATCGAATACATTTGGATATTTCTTTGTTGCTTTCTTATACTGTAGGGTACACACACACACACACGAAACCCAAGGGCGGCACCGCTAACAAAAACAAAAAACGCTCACGTTGTGTTGGTAAAACCTGTTCCATGTTGGTGCCATTATGCGGACAATGACTTTGACGAACTCATAAGTTTGGACTAATCACAACAGGTGCATATAGGTCTTATAGAGAGCAACTGGGTGATTTTCAATTTTCAACAAGGTTCTTAGGCCTTCATTCAACAGGATCAATCGCAGCCTTAACAGCCAGATTACAACAGAGTAAACGTACAAAGAACTTGATATGACCATATCATTCACTTTCAATGTGTTGGTTGTTGTAGCCATGTGTACTAGTGGCCTCTGTCACAGCCTGGCATGCGTCCAACAGCAGGTTGATAACAAAAAACAAAGGCCTTGTATCCGCTTCCCAGAGTTACACTGTACCATTATCGGTAGTGAGGAGACTCCTGAGTCACTCCTGACCTGAATCCGCCATTGCAGGTACTTACTTTTTGTTGCAATTAATAAAAGACGAAATGATCATTACCATTGTTCAGATTGCCCCATTTATTAGTCGTACACTTATGAAAAATAATAATCATTAACAAAAGACCCAAGATTATTTACATACATACATACATATAAACAT
>JAOTIX010000001.1:9254838-9265929 GCA_027123715.1 Gaidropsarus macrophthalmus
TTGTGTAAGAACTTTACCCTTATTTTGTTAGAAGTCTCCTTATCTGGACACCAGGTAGGAGGAATATAATGAACTATTGTTGAGGAATTAATCGGCTCTCGGACTCCTTGATCAAGATTGTTAATACACACTGTTAAACTTAGAATACATCAAAGTTCATACATCATCTCTACTCCTCACTCAATCATCACTCCTCACAGGATGGCCTTGATTTAGTTGATGTGCATTTGAAGCTAGCATCTCATTGTTTCAGCTCTACTCTTATGCTACGTTCTAGACCTTACCTCATCGTCAGTTCAAATACAACCGTTGACTGCCAATGACGTCTATAGTCTATAGATTTATGTTATTTAACGCAATGGGCTGGGGGACCTTGTCACGAACAATCAGGCGTGTACACAGAGAATGTACAACCGAACTGACTCGCTAAGTGGGCAGAGTGCCACTTTGGATGGGAGATGAGTAAAGAGTAATGGGTGAAGAAAGTGAACATGGTGCCAGCGAGACGTAAGAGAAAGTTTAGACCGCTAACACTCGAACAGAGTATGTGTCGCGATCGTTGCGACACGATAAAGCCACTGATGAAAACCCCGGGCCAAGCGGTGAGAGTAGCACACGGCGTGTTTCAGAAGACAGCTCCGGATGATCAGATCATGAATTCAGCGAACCTGACCCTGATTCGTTTTTTTGCTGTTTTATGGAAGGAAACCACTTTTCAGATGTTGAAAAAAGTTTCTTTTCACAAAAGCTTGTTTTCTCAATTGTTGGGTCAAAAACTGGTTTATAAAGAACGGAAAAAGGTAGAAACAAACTCTTTTTTCCTGATGAAAAGAGAGAGTCTACTCTTTCTTTTGGTAGTGTCGGTGTTTACATAGTCATAGAACCCACTGTTCAGTGAGTCTTAGGAAATCAGTCAAAATGCTGTAAAACGCTTGGCAGTATGGGACTCTGACCTGAAAATGGCTGGCAGCCAATGAGTCAGCAGAGCACCGCACACTGAGGACGAATACGAATACGAATACATGTAAAGAACAACCAGAAGAACAAACAATCACCTTTGGTTCTCGGTGAGGTTCAGATGGCGCTTGATGTCCAACAAGGCCTCCTTGAGGAAGGTCAGCCTCTTGACCTCGTGCTGCTGGCACTGGTCGAACACCTGCTCCATGCTCTCCATGTACTGGGGGGTGCACTTGGACAGCTCGTCCAGAGACTTCTCGTACTTCTCCTTCGCCTGCCGCCAGACGCCCGAGGGAGAGGGAAGGACAGAGAGAGGGAAGGTCAGGCCAGTGACAGAGCGGTGGAGCCCCGTATCACGAGGGGCAAGGAACGTGGTCCTGAAACTAAGGGGAACGGGGAAGGAACCTTGAGGAGGAACACACAGAAGGGATCCCTCCTCTGTGTTCCTGAGTGCAATAACAATTCTAGAGTGCAATAGGTTTTAGTTTGGCAGTAATACATAACAAACTGTAGCGAATCAAAGTTGTATTATAGGTACATTTAACATAAAATGTAGTGATATAAGCGTGCACACAAGACAGAACGAAAGGCCCTCTCTTTTATAACTGCAAACACGACGTGGAGCCCATTCTGCAAAGTTAGACAACAGAAAGATTGATGGCCATTGTCACTGCCAATGTACAATGTGCAAATTGGAAGAAAAAAAACCCCTGACAATTACTCAGAAATTTGCTAACCCTAATCAATTATGGATACGTTGCCAGATCTTGTAAGCAGCTATTTTCCATAACCGCTAATTCCAATAGCTGTTTGGAAATAGCTGTGACAAAACGAATGTTATTGCCAACTGTAAGGTAAATGAGCGCTGTGCGACAAGAGGGAATTCAACTCTTCCAACTTTACATAAACCTATTTAAATACACCATTATTCAACAAAATAAGATTTTGGAACAGAACCAAAATAAATGGTTTTCATATAACTATGTTTAATATAAAGTATATCATTCAATATGATAATGAATTGTGCACAAGTATCCCCATTGTTTGAAGGATGGTTGAAAGAAGAACAAATAAGGGTGAATAATGACTAGTACAGCAATGGTTATCTACAAGACTACTGTACTACTGATCTCTCTAGTCTCTTCCCTATCTAGAGTCACTATCTATAGTCACTATCTATAGTCACAATTTACAGTAGAATTGAAGAAGTGGAGGATCAAAGGCAGCACATGAATTGCAATCAGAAGTTACATATGGCCAGATACTGTATATATAGTGTGTGTGTGTGTGTGTGTGTGTGTGTGTGTGTGTGTGTGTGTGTGTGTTTTTGTCCGTATGTGTGTTTGAATATGTGCGTGTAAGCATCTTACCCTCTCTGGCCTGGTATAATCTGCTCTGCTCATTACCACATCTCTATGAATAGAGGGAAAGATAATCCCGCGTGGGCCGAGGTACTGACCACAGGTTCTGCCATTGACTGGGACTTCTACACATTGTGGCTGGGCCGAATGCAAAGCCATTAGGATTAGTGTGGCTGAAACGCATTTGATCGCACCTTGAATTTATATATATGTATATATTGTACTGTGTCATCTTCAGTATGTGTGTGTATGTTATATATTGTAAAATACAGAATTATATAATATTTTATTAGGATAAATATTTTTGTTATAGATTTATGTTTTTGTTAGATATAGAAAAGTTTATACTTCTTCCCACTCATTTTCGGATATGTAAACAGAATTTATAGTTTTCAGTTTATGTTTACTTTGTTATACTTTTTGTATTTTTATTTGTAATTTCTCTTTTTTTTTGTTGATTGATTGATTGATTGTTACCACGCACCAAATATCCAATAAAAACATTCATTCAAAAAAGATGATTCATTTACCTGTCAAACAAAACCCAACTCTCTCCTTCCATGTTAATCATTGAACTCTAATGGCAACAACTATAACGACAACAACACAAAATGGAGTCACCTTCTGCGTGTCGTGTTTGCACTTGTCCGTCTTCTCGTGGAGCTTCTTCTGCTGGTCTTGTGTGACCGAGGCTTCCGTCTTGCCGTTGGCCTCCCTGGTGGCGGCCATCTTCTCCTCCTTGCAGGCCATGTGGTAGGTCTTCTTAGCCGCCTCCATCTGTAGGCCGTGGAGAGGCACAGTGTCAGGGCTTATGGCCGCTCAGAGAGGGCTCATGTTACAACTGGCATCAGTAGTAGCAGTAGTAGTAGTAGTAAAATGAGTGCAAAAGAATATACAACATTAACTACAGATAGGATGTTGAGAAGCACCAACTGTAAGTAAATTCAGAACAGACTGACAGACAGAAAATGACAGATAGAAGAAAATGATGACGTTTATGAGGAGGACGTGTAAACACAAGGTAATAATTAACGCTAATAAAGACAAAATTGGACCTGAAGAACAAAAAATTTAACAAAGAGTGGAGTCAGACTTTATTTTTATGAAACATAAAAATGTAAACAAGCGGCACTATTGCTAGGAATACTACTGTACTATACTACTGTACTTGTGAGTCATTTGTCAAACGGAAAAAGCAAAGAATGACAGCCTGAATCAAACAGGGTTGTGTCCAGGGAGAGCTGTGTGTGAATTCTAAAGGGCTTTCCATATCCTGCAGCACCAGGCCTCTGGCTGTTCAAGTCGCTGATGGCCTCAATCGTCCTCCGAATGAACTAATTACTCAGTAAAGTAGGTTACTTCATCAGACAGAGAAACTCAAGGAAAAGAATCCATGGCTTAGTCGATGACTTAACTCTTTATATATATTTATATATAGTCCTTCATAGGCTACATCGGTTGTTATGTCTGGAGAGCATCAAAGCCAGATCCTCATAATATATGGCAACGGTTCCCAATCCTTTTTTTGGGCTAAAGACTCCTTCTTTTGGGCCACTTAAAAAAGACAAAAAAAGGGGTCAGTGTTCCTGGCCAAACCGGTGGGAAACATCCACCAGAAGCTCTTCCTAGCATAGTCAACCATCTCGAGGTGAGATGTGCTCCAGAGAGCCAGCGTTGGCCCGGTGGCCAGCTCACCTCTTTGAGCTTCTTGGCCCAGGGTTTCTGGGCCTTCTTGAAGCCCTCGTCGGCCTCCTTGGCCTCCTTGAAGCCGCCGATCATCTGCTTGTGGTAGGCCTCCTTCTGCCAGTTCTTCACCTTCTCCACGTCCTCGTTCATCAGGCCGTTCTTCACCTCCTGGTGCAGCTCGCTCACCTTCTCCGCCTCCGTCATCACCGCCAGCCAGGCGCGCTCCACCGAGCCGTACTGGGGGCCTGCCGGAGGTTCGAACATCAACAGCCACAGCGATGGGAAAAGAAAGTGAATTTGAGGGAGCGGAGTGAGAGATGAGCTATTTAGAGTGAAGATGAAGAGAGGTTGGCTGACCCCAGAGGATCAACATATACGCCTTATGAAATCAGGCCCAGATGAGTTTGATGGGCGGGCTCATGGTAGTCTAGCAGTGGTTAGGATGTTGGACACATAGCTTCAAGCTTCTGGGTTCAAACCCAGATGTCTCCACTCTACCTCCTGAGTGCTAACCCTAAAATGCTAATTAATGATATCCAATGTATTGTCTTTGGATAAAAGCATCAACAAAAATGCAATCAACAATTTGCTGAGGAAAAAACCCCCCTAAAGAAAGCAAACGTGATCTTTGGTGCAGGTGTGCTGAGATGAAGCATCTTCAGCGAGCCAATGCGGACCTTTCTCTATGAGTTGCCTCCATCTCTTGGACCAGCCGGTCAGCTGATCGCCGTAGGCCTTCTCGATCTTGGCTCGCTCCTGCAGGCACCCCATCAGGTCGTTGCAGAGCCGGTGGCCATCGTCGAATCTCTTGACAGCCCGTTTGTAGTTCCCTACCTGAGAACAGACAGACAGACAGGAGGGATGATGACACCAGGAGATCAGCAGGGAAATGGACGACTGGAAACAGACTAAGAGTTCCTCCATGGCCAATTCAACTAAAAATACAATTATTGTTTTGATTATTTCTTATCATTGCTGTCATTGTTATTATCTCATTATTATCTCATATCTCATTGTTATCATAGGTTATTCTCATATAATTACTGTTATACATGAATAATATGTCATATTACAAATGTTATGATTATAAACATTGTTATGAGAACATGTATTTTTTTAGGATTATTAGTATAAATTCCATAACTGTCATTAATATGATTATGATTTCCGGTCTCGCTCAACAGAAGGGGAAAAAACAGAAGCTGCAGCATAGCTCCGCCCCCTTTGTGCCTGCAGGGGGCGTGAGCTCATGGCGCACGATGAGAAGAGACTGGTGGTGAGAAGGAGGAGGGGGAGCAGGGGGCTCGTGCCTCTGCATGTGTAGTTATGCAATGAGCGAGGCTTTCCACCCTGTGTGTGTGTGTGTGTGTAGTCACAAACAGCGACAGCTTAAATCCCCCTCGACTTTTGTAATGCGAGCAGGCAGATTCCGGGGGAATGGAACCTCAAGCGTATGACTGGACGAAAAAGCAGCAAACAATCGCTATGCAGTTATCAAAATCATCGTAATACTGCTCATACACACGCCATATACCGCCACAGCCTGCAAGCTTACAGACGCAGTGCAATCTGAAGTCCACAGCTGCAGTGCAAGCTACTGTGCAGTGTATGGATTTGAAGGAGGAGTGATGACTGTGTGTGTGTGTGTGTGTGTGTGTGTGTGTGTGTGCGTGTGTGTGCATGCTCGTCTGCATCTGCGCACGTCTCTACGATATGTGATGTTGTGATAAAACGTTGGAGCCAGCACGACGCCTGGCTGATGCAGGCAGGGTAGGACAGGTGCACAGCAGCACGCACGCTAAGGCAAGAGGGCTGGAGCAGGCTGCCAGCAATACTGACAACACAACACAGGTGGCAATCACGTGCACACCTGAAAGATCACACACACACGCACGCACACACACACACAATGGACAATATCGTCCATTCTTGTTTAATTGAGTACCTCAATGAGGAAGGGTCACTAAACATGAAGAGAATTCATTCGCATCCGGTGCTGGCTGCACGGTGGCCGTTTGCCCTCTGGACATGTGAACGCTTACGACACTCGTGAGAGGAATGTCCACATATTTCACGAGCCAACTTCGCCTTCGGGATGCGGCGTGTCAGAGTTCGGACGACCCCCCCCACCCCCCCCAGGTGCCGGCTGTGAATGACCGCCTCACAGCGAGTCCTCCAGACTGAGGGTCTTTGTCTCCGTCCCCGCTGGTCCTCCAAGCGGCCGGACAAAGACCACTGTGTAGTCACGGAATTCATTTACAATAACTGTGGGGGTTTGTGCCCGAGAATAAAAAGAGAGAGGGGGAGGGAGGGAAGGGGAAGGAAGGAGGGAGGGAGGGAGGAAGGGATGGAGGGAGTGAGGGAGGAAGGGATGGAGGGAGGGGGTGCACATTCAAACCCTGACACAGATACAAGCACACACCACAACCACGACATCGGACCCATGAATTGAGGGATCAAGGATCAGACACTTCGTGAACGATAAAGGCATTTCATGGTGAAATATGCAAAATGCCAAATACCAAGGAAATTGTCTGAGATAAAATTGATATAATTTGGAGTGATGCTCATTGGTCTTGATTAATACTAATCACGAGAGATCCATTTCATGATCAGCAATACGTCTTGTGTTTGTGTCTTTCAGCGGGGAAGACGGCCGTGTTCGGAAGAGACAGAGAAAGTGAGACACAATCAATACAGACAGAGAGAGAAAGAGATAGAGAGACAGAGGAAGAGAGAGAGCGATAGAGAGGGGGGGACAGGTAGGGAGAGAAAGAGAAAGACACACACACACACACACACAGACGGCAGGGGGTCCGAAGGTGTGAGCCTCCCTGTATGTTACCTTCCACACACTGCAAAGTGTGTCATTTGCGTGTGTGCTCGTGGGGTGCATGTGTTCATGTGTGCATGTGTTCATGTGTTCATGTGTTCACTTGCATGCTTCGCTATGTGTGTGCCTGTTTGTATTTGCATTGGTTAATGTGCATGTGTGAGTGAATGCGAACGTGCATGTGTTCATGTGTGTGTGTGTGTGTGTGTGTGTGTGTGTGTGTGTGTGTGTTTCTTGCATACTGTACCTCCCAAAAGCTGTCCATGGTGTCGTCTGCACCTGCGCCCGCACTCTCATCGTAGGCGACGGACATTTTCGTGGGTGTGGCAAAGCACGCTCGAGACTGAATGTGTCCTCTGCAGCAGGCCTGAGTTCCACATGCACTGCAAAACACAAGCAACAGACCGTCAACACTAAGAACTGGTGTTTTATGAGAAGATTTAGAACCATAACGATGATTTTTGGTCCCTCTCTCTCTCTCTCTCTCTCTCTCTCTCTCTCTCTCTCTCTCTCGATCCAGCAAACCACTGCGTTCTCATTCTGCAAACTCGATGACTGAAGGCGGCCTTCCTGTGTGAGCACTTTCTATTTTAGCCCTGTCTCCTAATGAAAGGGCCACGGTCTCCCCACCCCCACCCCCGGCCCCCAGGATGGATGCTTGTCTCCCCCTGGACAGCATCAAGGCTGGGCACGCAGACCTCGTCGGTGCGGCCCAGAAAAAACGCTGGAGATGAACTGGTTCTAGGAAGCAGACTGACGCATCATGGCCGGTTTAGACCTCACTCCACTCCACTCGTCTTCTAGATGGTTCTATTGACGGCACTTGTTACATGTTGGGAGATAATAGTGTCTGGATGCACTCTGGACACACTGTGGTTTTGAAGAATCCCTTCGGCTTGTCAACATATAATCAGTGTAATTGCAGATTCCACAAATAGATAAAAACAAAGTGTGTGATAACCACCAGATCACCGTTAAAGAGCTATTCATGTCTTGTAGCTCTGTTACAACATGATTATGCTACCGATTCCTTTTAATTCATCGTTCACATTCAACTCATTTGGCTGCTGGCTCTCCTCCAGCTTCTGAGACGATTTGTAGAAATGACCTCGATTATCTCAGCAGCCATTTTACACTCACAGGCGCCTTGATCCGTTATTGTTATTGGGCGTCCTGATAGGTCCTGTTCTCTCCACTCCACTAACGCTTCCACAACAGTGGGCACATTCATAACTAGAGGCAGCGCTTCGATCACTGGCTTGATTCTCTCTTCTCGTTATTATTGTATGTGTAAGTAAAGGGTAGAAAGATGGGTTTCTCATGCTCTTTTGACTTGAATTGGCCTACTGCAATTGAAGGATGTTTCATTGCTAGCATTACAGCAGGGCTATTTGCTAGTCAATAATGCTACATGGATTCAGCCTGGCTGTGGAAGTAACAGATTTCTACCATGCAAATCATTCTTTTACACAGGTATCATAGCATGGATCAAATTACCTACTGCCACAAGGCTCCTATCTTCAAAAAGGATTTTTAAAAGACAGGTCAAACAGTTTTTATGGAATAGTGTTAATAGGTGATGATATTTTGGATATTTTATGTTTTTTATAGCATATTTGTTTTCTTTTATTCTTGTTTTGTTTTTATGGGATGTCCTTTCGGTATGTCTTTTTAGCCTTTTAGAGTGTGCGTTATATTGTCTATATGCCCTGTCTATCTGTCTGCTTTGTTGTGTCTTAACACCAAGGACCATGCTGGAAATAAGTATTGTACGATTGCATGTCATCCTTTGGATTTGTCTTATTTTGTCTTAATCCAGAAATAAATCAAATCAAATCAAATCAAATAGTTGCATGGTAAATAATCGACCGTTTCTGTCGTTCACAGACTGCGTCACAAAGGAGATGTCGTGGATCATGTTTTGAGCGGACCTCACACTGCACATGGTGACAATGCTGTCTCTGAGCCAAATAGCAGTCTTTAGCCGCTACGGCTGTCCTTTCTGCTGGGCAGCACTTAGCCATTTTTCTCATTCACACTCGGTACCAGTGTGTGCAATAAGCTGTGTTTCCAATGCAGGGCTCCCACCAATCTACAGTCTGCGCAAGAAGCATTCAGCACCTTTCAATTAGGCCTTCAGCGACTGATTGGGCCTAATGAAGAGGATGTCTGTGTTTTTCTGTTCTGTGTAAGGAAGGTGCATTAAAACAACCCACAGTCCAAGGCCCGGAGTTTAGGTGTCAAGTGAGCATTTGAATGGGGTGTTGAGACATTTGTACTTCACATCTGAAAGATATGTTTTTCGAGGTGAAAGCATGCACGTTCCACACGGGCATAATGTCAAAGCTATGACTTGGCTTATCAGAATATGAATCAACTGTAGGCTTTGAGTCACAGTAAATCAGGAGGCTGTTTGCTTAAAGGTCCTCTGCTTCCCAGAAGACTTGAGGTCTAAGGTTATAAGGGACGTTGACCTTCAAATGACCAACTGCGTGAAATATTGACACTTTGGAATGCAAAACGAGATTGTGCTTACTTTACATTTTAAAACCCATTGGTCACAATATCTGGGATATTCATGTCATTGTTGTTGGCATAATGATACTGCAAAAACTTCAGAACACAATGTATTTCCACTGTGTTCATAATGAAAGCCAGGAAGAAAAGTTGAATGTCACAACAAAATGTTGCCTACTGGGTAAAGCATCAAGAGCCTTGTATTTTCACCCGCTGGGTAATTCTTCTCGTCCACAGTGAAACGTCTTATCCTTGCGGTGCGCCTGTAATCCCGAACCGCAAAACCAACGCCATTTGTCCGTGCGCCTGTCCGTCAGTCTCAGCCCCCCGTGATCTCCTTATATCCACGGCACATCCAATCAAGCCAAGATCTTCAACAGAGGTGTGAGAGTTGCGACTCATAACCACTGTTATTGGACAAAGGGCTTAGGACGGAATTAGTCGGTTACGAGCCGACTGACATTTACACCAATAACAGGGCCTCCTGTCTGACCCGGTGGACGCTGCTGGGGTATGAGCACTAAGCATCGAGATGAACTGATACAAGTCAGTTCAGACAATGATTGGACACAAAACAAATCACAGGTGTGTGTGTGTGTGACTGTGGAAAATATCTATGATGGAAATCCCTTCAATTTGGTTCAGTAACACTGGCTATAAAGCATTGGTGACTTTCTTTGCATAAACAGATAAATCAATGTTTTGAACCTCGCCAGGATTCATTTAGCAACACTATTGTTTACCGGTTGATATTCAGTGAAATAACATTGGTTGCCGGAATATAAATCCCCAGTCGATATAGATATTTCAGTACAATATAGAGAAGTCTATATTCAGCAACTGCCATCGCTCCAAACTATTGTTTACTGACTTATATACGAGTGCCTCAACCTCATCTCAGTGTGGTTCTGTATGAGTGGCACTTTGCATATCAAACATTATCAGCATACATTGGTAATTCAATATTCATTGTATGCATTTGATAAATAGTATATCACAGGTCTGGGACTAATGTTACAAGTTAGGTTGTAATCCATTTACTTAAGTCACTGCAACAGCCTGCTGTCGTCTTAAATTCCCTTTTACCCCTTGAGATGCAAACTCCTAGCTCTGAAAAATTACTAAATTAAATTGTGAAAAGAAATGGTATAAGCTAGATGTTCTGCTACTGTGCCTCATGACGCAATAATATAAACTTTCTTTACATTCTATTACAGTTTAAAGATACATCCACTACTCTGCAGCTTACCTTAGTGTGCTCCATTGTGCAGAAATGAAATCAAAACCAAACACAACAGCAAAAGATATCCGTTATTTGATTGGCTGCAGTCCAGATCTTGGTTTTGCTCATTTAAATTTCAAAAGTATTCATCTATTTTTTGACAGTTTGTTTCTGGGAGGGGGATGGGCTAATGGCAGGGCTAAACCCTGAGAGGAGGACATACAGACACCCTGTGTTTCTCAGTGGCCGAGGGCTAATCCTGCAATGAGCCACTTGAATAGCTTATAGCGGGAGGTGGAGGGGGGGACGGGGGCGGAGCGAAAGCAGAGATGCAGTGCAGCATCGCAATGTGATGGCTGAGAATGCCACTGTGTTGTAATGTATGTGTTTTTTATTTTTTAAACCTAACCTTTATAAGGTTATGTTTTGGACATGCATGCGTGTGTGTGTGTGTGTGTGTGTGTGTGTGTGTGTGTGTGTGTGTGTGTGTGTGTGTGTGTGAGTGTGTGTGTGTG
>JAOTIX010000001.1:9274471-9289708 GCA_027123715.1 Gaidropsarus macrophthalmus
TTTGGTAGTATAATGAGGGTCTTGACATATAAAACGAGGCATTGACAACTTTGTAAGTGTACAGATAGTTTATTAAATAGTTTAGTTTATTAAAAACCATATTTTATCCACAATACCTTCAGTAGTGGAGGTATTGTGTCTATGTCATGTCTTCTTTGAGGCTGGAGACGTCGTTTGACGAACACAGAGCAAGCGTGCAAGCACCTGCACAAGGGAACTGGGGGTGTGTGTGCACGCTTGCTCTGTGTTTGTCAATCGACTTCTCCAGCCTCAAAGAAGACGTTGACAGGTGAACTACTGAAGGTACTGTGCGTATAAAATATGTTTTTTTAATAAACTATCCATAGTAGTGCAGTAATTATGTGCTGTATGCGATATGTACGATCGAAGCTGACAAATTAACCCCTGGATTGAAAACAAGGCGCATAGTGGAGCGTTTGCTCAGGATGTGTCGCTGCATTGTTGCACTGTCACCAACAGTGTTTTCATGAGTCAGCATGGAAACACCGAGCGAGAGAGGAGACGACCAAACACTGAGCAGGATGCTGCCCGAGTTTAGATTTAAACAAAGAGGATCTTGGGTAATGACCCATCTCCTGCAAGTCATTTATCTGGGCACTTCTAACATGTTTGTACATTAAGAATTTAACTCAATTGTAATGTGTTAATGTGCTTTTTTTACCTTACATAATCCACTTAAATGAATTATGGACATTGTCAGATACCTGAACTATCATGTTGGACTGTTATATTATGTACATGTAGAAATGTATGCAAGGCAAATCATGGCGGTTAATTGATTACAGTTTGGTTGAGACCAATCAACAATATGCACTAGGTTTTTAACTGGAAACAACATCATATCTGCCTGCACTGTCTGAAGCACTTCCTTTTTTATTTTTTTTTACCCATTTTATTGATGGTTACTATTGATGTTTTGTATTTGTATCACTGTCTATCAGTATGATTGTTACTGTTGTTTTTTAATTGTTCACTGTCAGCCTCTACTGCAAACGAATTTCCCTGCTAAGGGACAATAAAAATGACTCTGACTCTGACTCTGACTCTGACAACCAGGGGCCACCATAAAAGGGGTGTTCTTTCACTGTTTGGGTGTGAAACTTGAAGAAGGCCTCAGGCCGAAACGTTGTTCCATAAATAATATTCAGCATCTAATCTGAAGTGTGTGGTTTCTCTCAGCCTGTCTCGATCTTGGGTAATGAACCACAACGTAAGGTGGAGTGGAAGGACATGTCGATAGGAAGCGATGAAGATTATTATCTGTTATCAAAAGATGACCTTCCCCTCTACTCCATTAGTTAAGTAAATGCGCACACACCACCGGAGCCATCTTGGGTATTTTGTGACTGACTGTCTTTATTTAGGACAGCCATGCTTGTGGTCTTTTTTTCCACCAGCATCGCCGGGGGGGCGAGGAGAACTGGGCCGTGTGAGCTTGTATATGTAAACAGCTGCATGCCCTCACCAAACAACCCAGAGGGTCTTACCTGCTGAACACACTCCTCAAACATGCTCCTCAAACAATGAAATCAGGGGCCGGGCCATAGATCAACAATTCTTTTTTTTTTATAATAATAAGGTCAAACCTTGCAGCGTAAACAAAAATGGCTGAAAAATGAATCATCCTGTGGAGGTTATAGGGTGATCCTGAATTTGCTTCAAAAGATGAATAAAGTGCTGTCAAATCGTATGCAGGTTCACTTCAGGTTGAGCAACACATTCAAAGGAAGCACCGCAGACAGACAGACAGCTATTGCAAGCTCACCTTCTCCACCAATCAGGCGGTCAGGTTTCCATAAACCTTGCAGAGTGTTTTTGTCCCCTGGGGGAGATCACCTGTTGGCGAAAGGAGAGACAGACACACACACACACACACAGATGTACATTATTACAGTAGGTTAGAGCTCTTTTACTGCCCATCGAAACATGCATTAGCTATGGTGGACATAGAGAGAGACAGAAAAACATGCATTAGTGAAGTCATTATAAGGCAATCATTAAAAGAAAAACCTTCCAACTTGATTATGGCACACTCATTGTCTGCCGTGATTACGAGCAGCGTGAATGTGCACCATAATGACCTTATCAGTTCAACATTTAAAGTCGGTTACACTCTAGGCCACCATGTCGGTTAATGTGTTTGATCCAAACTGTGGTTTAATTCAGACTGATATTGATCATAGGAAGCTTGCGCAAGATGTCGTGGTGAAGCGGATCGCAGCACAGACAGCACTGACAGCACTGACCACTCTCTGTATTTCTGACTCTAAATCACATTAAATATGCGGAGTCATGGTCACCTCGTGCCCTTGGGGCTTCTCATCACGTGTAAGTGCTCTGCTTGCTCAAGGGCACTCGCTCTGTATGACTTTCCCTGTCATAACCTGGGAGTGATCCATAAGGTGGTGTTTGTAGCCAATGTGTGCTTGCATTCGCACGCAGCCTTTGCTGTACCCACCGGTACACTATTTTTCCAGGTTACCCACAACTCAAAGCCTTTGAAGACCTAGGTCCCAAAATTCACCACAGAATCAGTCTTTCTCCCTCTCTCTCTCTCTCACACACACACACACACAATCATTGTGGAACACCGCCAGGTTTAAGGTGTCGGGCCGCCATGGATGTGACATGGACAAATGACGCAAGCCGCTAAATTAGCTTTCATAGATTTGGATTTGACTCCTGACAGAATAGTGCACTGGCGAATCCCCAGTGGATGGTAAACTGTTAATAGTGCACCAAAGCACTGTCAACAGTGCTGTGTATACATTTGTGTGGGCTCTGTGTGTGTCTGTGTGTGGGGGTTGTGTGTGTGTGGGGAGGGCTATGTGTCGATGCCATTGGTGAACGGGGATTTGGTTGGACGGGCTGTCCTTCAGACCGACTGTTCTCACATTTCCTGTTGTTTCACAGGTTGTCAGACCTTGCTGTGCGCTCTCCTAGCAAAACATTACCCTTTCACCCCCGTAAGCAAGCAAGCAAGCGCAATCTCTCTCTCTCTCTCTCTGTAAGGAAGTGTCACTGTCACCAATGCCGTATTCACGATGTGCAAAGTACCTCATTAATTTGAATTCCAATCCATGAGGTATTGAATTCCAGTCAGAGGCTGAGTTTTCCAATGGGAGCCATAATACATTGAGCACAATCAAGCAATGCATTCTGGGAATTTACTGAAATGATCCAATCTCACCAAGAGCAGTTGCTATGGTAACTTGTTTGACATTAGTTGTTTTGCTGTTGTACTCGTGGGCAAAAGTGTTGACATGCATTGTTGGAATTATTTAGCAACAGATTTTTTTTGTACATATCATGTGAAACATGATAATCCCATCACATGATCCGTGAAGCCAGAGATGGAACGGAAAGTGAATGCACTTTAAAAAACAGACGATGCATTAACCAAACAAAATAGCAACCAATTAGATACCTTTGTTACTGTTATACTTTTAATAATCCTGTCCAGCTCTTATGCACATTGACACAAATATACTCCCACAAATTATTTAGACTATAATCAATTTCTGTTTAGGGCCCAGACACACAAAAACATTTCCTCTTCCTGTAAATATTTAGGTTAGGGTACGCATGTAGGCAGGGTAGAGCAGTAGGTAGGGTAGAATGGTGGGACGGGTACGCATGGAGGTAAGGTAGGCAGGTAAGCTAGGATGGTATGTTTGGAGAGAGTCCTAACAGGTCTACTACCCTTTAACGATGTCATGAACTAGGATGCCATGGCACTTGAGACTTGAAACCGATACCATCTATTTTAACATTGGACACTGATAATAAATAGGCAGTGCGCTGACAGCCCAACTGTCTGCAATACAATTCTATTACTCCCATTGATGTCTTGCGTTCTCAGCAGCTTTATCTCGCTGCCATGGGAGCACCTTCCCTGTCCGAGGCCAAAGACAGCCACACCACATTCAGCACTGTGGACAGCTCCTCAACAAGTGGAGACACACGACCTTAGCCTTCTTTCATTCAATTACGCTTCCATTTAATGCCTGGTGTTGGCAAAATGTCGGTCCTTTATATCCCATAGCCTACACGTAAATGGATTGAATGCACAATGGATTGAATGCATTCTGCAGTCCACCAACACGAACGATTCACAGCAAATGTAGCCTACACTTGATCCCGCTCACGGAGCGGATGTGGCATCGCTGTTGATGGTGAGAGGGCTGCTTTGACAGAGAAAAACAATGACGTCACGCTGGCGATGATTCCTCGCTATGCTGTGACAACCAATTACATAACGTTAGACTACAGGCGTGTAGTCCTCGTTAGTATTCCTCTGTATTATAGCTCACGTTCACATCTTTCACCATGCGTTTAACGCACCAGAACTAGATATTCCATATCAAGAAGAAAAAATATTAGTTGCAAACAGAAGTCAAGTAGTCTTTTATTTCCATGTCTTGTTTACCTAATTGGCGCAAGGAGGGGGCATAAAATGGCAATCCTTTCCCAACCTTGGCCAGTCTCCAGGTTCCCATAACAAAACATCTCTCACATCCCTCTAGAAGGGACACGTTGCGTTTTTACAATGCAACACGTTGGTTTAGGGTTGGTATGTAACCTTATTGCAGTGGTCACCAATTCGTAAGCTATACGTCCATGTAGCCTTATACCCAAACAAGTCCATGGTGAAGGGACGTCTGCAATGCACAACCAGTAATCCGTAGCTTCACATGAACCTGAATGGCCAAACACGAGTGAGGCATCATCCATAAAAGGACCTTGGTAGGGTCGCTCGAAAGCTCAGCAAATCTAAAATTGCTGAGCTGATGGAAGATGTTGTTTGACCGTCTATTCGCTGCCGATATGGGCTATGCAACAATACTCAACGCGATGTAAAAATGACGCATGCATAGATCAAAGCCAAGCACTATGCATTGATTTGCTAACTTTGGGAAGAAATCGCCTTTAGAACAGAGAACGGCAGTCACTGACAATCATAAACACGATGGGGTAAGGATGCGAGATTCCTTTACCCCTGCTTTGCCCTTTGCCAAAAACGATGCCCAGCTTTTTATTGGACTGCAGTAGTACTGTGGCAACAACCACACCGCGACACTTACCGGGCCGAGATGGTCAAGCGCGCTCTCCCAATAGCCCAAATGCTGCAAAATATCACCAATTCTCAGCAGCGATGACAGAAGGTGACCCTGCGCGCTCGACAAGACGCTGCATCCACTAGATCACGATGCACGCAGCAAGGGGGAGCTCCAAAGCGTCAATGTGTGCGGTGGGGGATGGCCCTCTTTTTTTTTTATGGGCGACGTCGTAGGATAGTAGGCCTACCATAATACATGACAACGTCGGGCGTCCAAATTAAACAAATGCATACAAAAACATTTAATATTTCGTCTAACATTAATTCTGATCGTATAGGTTAGGTTTACCCATAACATGAAGTTTACACATTTGACAATCTGGCAACACGTATATTTGGCTTCAATGTGCATCTTGCGATCTGATTTTAAACAAACACATTGCACATCATGTGGAAGATTTTCTTTTCACATGCAGGGCGATTTTGAAGTAGAATTTCGGGAAACAGGGAAAGACCTTGTTGATGAGAGCACGTCTTTCAACCAATCGGAACGCTTCGTGTGGAGGGGGCGTTGCCCCTTACAAGGCTGATACGTCACTGGAGGCTCATCCGAGGTGCAGCAGAAAGGATGATTTGACCGCACAACGGCCACTCTGGGCCTGCGGTTTGTTGTCAACGCACAATACGACATATTCTGTTAAATAACTTAATAAGCGATGACTGATTATGACGTGTGATTGGGATCGTTCGAATAGTTATTTGCCATTTAAACACGAATATCAGGAACAGATAGGATACTTTAATTGTCTCTAGGCAGTTTTTGTGCAGGTTTATATACATCTGATTGTGAGAGTATATGTCGAGTTAACTGCTTTCTCAAGGTCATGTAGGGTCATCTTTTGATCATGTTCCAGATCATAAATGTAAAATATATTTTTCATGAACGTATATACTGGAGACTTGTACGATACTAGCAACAATAACTAATTTTGTGTATTTAAGAACAAATGTGTATTTAAGTCTCCCTCTAAAATGTATTACGAATGAACACAAGTTGTTAGGCCTAGATGTTGATGAGCAGTGAAAGGCATGAGTCAATACAAGGGTGATTTCTCGAGAGTTCGATGCCATCTGTTGACGCCTAAAGACACTGCAGACACGTACAATCTGTGTTTATTTGGGTGATAGGAATGGTTTAATGAAACCCTAACATCACAACAAATGTGTATAATCAATGAATGATTATGTATAATATAGGTCTGACTATGGTCTTATGTTTGTCTCCAAAAAAGGATGACTCAACACCTGGAATCGGTTCCTCTTATTGAATGTTATTGGCGGAGTGAGGGCGGGACTTTGAGTTCCATGGGTTGAGCGGCGAATGGCGAGAGATGAGAGAGAGGGAGGGACATGCACACAGCTCGATAGTTCGGTATCCGTTTCCAATACGCGTTTCGGTTATTGCTTGGTCAAAAATGTCGTCAAAACGCAATATTCATTCTGCTTTCTTGCGTTGTTCACATTACTCTTGTCTGGAAGATGTTATTATTCATTGTCGTGCACTGATAAATGGCATACATACCCGACCGGAAGTCACCTTGGGGTAGACCGGCATAACGCCACAATCCAGGCCCCTCTCTCAGCCTACTTGTTCCTCGTCCTTGTTTGGTCATGTGACCAGAATGACGTTTTAGAAGGTACTATTTTACTGGAAGTCTACACGTCGTGCGGAACTGTGGTCAGTATTCAACTTGGATTTCACTATTGAAAATACAAATGAATCTAGCTATGCAACAAACCATGTTGAATGTCCGACCAGGACAACTGTAAAAAATAAAATAAAATACTGACATGTCATTGCTGTCAGAGCGTTGAGCACTAGCCTACTGTATAACTGTTAGCTAACAGCCATGCAGGGAGACGACCCTGACATCCAAGCTTCATCATTCACATCTTTTACTAACTATAACTATAGACCACACCATCAGTTTCAATGTTAACCGCGGTTAATCATCTTGCATAAAAAACAATTCAGTTAGTCAGACTTGTGGCCTTAAAGTAGCATTAAGCATGGACGTCAGGTCAACAATGCAATCCCCATGTAATGTTATGATCAGTACAATACTAACACGCAATACTGTTTTCGTGGATGTTGTACGTTGCAGCCGTCCGTGGTATTCACTGTAGTCCATGTGTTCATATTTTGGGGAACAGCGGGATCCGGTTTGGCATAAAGCAAGCAGTTGTGTAATTGTTGCGCTGTCTCTTTCCCGACCAACAGATTTCCCCACTGATTAGGGAGGGCAGAGATACCATGCGGTAGTCACATGAACGACAAGAATGAGCCCAACGTGGAGGCCACTCAAGACGACTGCTGCAGTTACTGCCTCCCAAAGGAGGATTGTGGTCTGTGAAGCCCAATTGAATTGGTGAAGCCCAACCCCAGCAGCACCATGTCACTGGCACCACGATTATACACCACAAACATGACAACTCCATCGCCTAAAATAAATGGTGATGCGGCAGTGGGCTATGTGTTGGTTCCATTCTTCTTGGTCACGGTCATCGGTATAGCAGTTGCCGTGGTGAGTCCCAACCTCTCTTGTCGTCCATGTCAACCCATCCCACGTTGTTGAAAAGGGGGATTCCCTTGTTGCACGCCTCATGCCTTCTGCATTGTCTATTTCAGATCATGTATATACGTAGGAAACAAAGGTACCCCGATCGTCGTCGTACGGCCAAATATCTGCCGCTTATGCCAAGTATAGCTTGTGTTTTCTGTACCTCAATAATGTGCTTCTCCCGCAGAGTTGACCGGCTCCGCCACCAGTTGCTACCAGTGTACACGTATGATCCGTCAGAAGAACTAAACGAAGCGGAACAAGAGCTGCTGTGGAAGGAGGAGGACACAAAGGTAAGTCATTGCTTTGAGTCATTGCACAGCCTTAGGTATGGTGTAATGGTTCGGAACAAACTGGCTGTAGTTCAGATTGAGTCGTCTTAAATGTAGGGCGTTCTCTGGCCATAAGGGTCACAGTACAGTTCCACTTTGGAATCACAAAGAGTGCTGCTCCCTGTTGCCTCCGGATGTTCACTGAGATTATGCATTTGTAAATTCAGCTGGTAGTCTCTGAATGACCATCATAACCAATATTATTTCTGAAAACAATGATTAACTATTGGAGCAATCCATACAAATACAGGCCTGCCGAGGCCTTCCCCACAGCGTCACACACTGGACGGCTGGAACCAGCCTTGCAGGGATAACCAAACTGATGTAACCCCCCCTTCTAATGAGAAGGCAATCAGAAGCAGGGCAGACCAAAAACTGCCTCCAAACATTTGAAAACACACGTTCAGTCCGTGAACGCGTACATTTTCCTGTTTGGAATACTCATCAGCTTGATTTCTGTGCAAACCTTATTGTGTACAGCAGAAATGCAAACTCACCACTTTCCTGCCAACGACCTTGTACTATACCCCCGTTAACACTAGATGGGGATATTTTACAGCCAACCAACTGCTCAACAGTCATCTTCGTGTTCTGTTTGTCTTTGTTTTGGTTCGACCTTGTTAGTAACTTAGTTGGAATTTGTCTTCATTTTTATTATCCAACTCCATATTTGACTGAGCTCTGCATTCATGTTCCAGGTGGTTCAAGGATGGGCCAGATCCTACCAACAACGGCGACCTCTGCTGGCAAAAGATGTCCCTGCATGAATGATGAACTGGCCTTGCCTATTAAATTATTTGTTGCCGTCTTTTGTTTGCCACCACAGATAAGTTCCGGACTTAGTTTCTTTGGGGTAGGCATGTACTGATACAGCGTTTACCAGGGTTAGTTACAATTTACTATATAGCCTTGGTTCGTTTCTAGATCCTGCAGGTTCCGAGCTAGTGCAAAATCCTGTGCCTGACTGAAGCCGCGTAGAATTATTTTTGTCTATCTTTAGACGAGTTTCATTATTGAAAGCACCATTTTACATATCGAGATGTCTCTATTTTGGTATTGACAAATCATCTCAGTGCATATGACTTCTGACAGAAATAATGTGTTACTGTGGGTCACATTAGGCTCGTCATCCACAATCATTTTCACCACCAACAGTGAGACTTGTATGTCATTTATTTTCAACAATGTGTGTAAGCATACATGCAAAGGTGGCCTTAGCATGTATGCTTCATCACCTTTTTATTTGGGAATTCAAAAGAATGTGAATGCTCAGATACCTGCAGAATAATATTGCTCATGGACACTGGTTGAAATCTGTGTAGTTACCGGGTCACAAAAAGTTCAAGGGGTTAGGGTTCAATATGCGATGCACTGTTTTTTTGTCAAGCGTATGACTCTCTCCTATGGCATCTCAAAGTTGATCTGGAAGTGGTCTAAGTACCAACTCCCTTTTACTCAACATCAAGGAGTGACTAGAGCCTTAAAAATGTCCCCTCTCTGAAAGGCATGGCACAAGGATACATTTTCAACTGAGGAATGTGTTTAGATGAATGCCATAAGCCACAAGTGTGCACTCAGGAAACCTCTGACACATGCTATTGATAGAGTTCTGATAGCTACTTAAAAAAAAAGCTGTTTCAATAGTTTGATGACATAATGGATTTGTCTCTGCAATGTTGCTTGCCCATCTACCAGATTATTCATATGTGTGCATTAATGTCTGTTAAACCTTATTGATACCAAGAGTCCAGACAGTTCGACTCCAGACGGGGTCCTAGTGCTACAGAACATTTTCAAATATCAGTGAATGTGATGAAATGCGTACCTAGTCAATGCAATGTGTGCTGCGCTAGAGAGGAAACTCAAATGGGATACGTCACCAAAGTGAGCCATATTCTCGCACTAAGGTCACCTTAAAAGAAAATGTTTTAAATTGAGATAATAAAATAAAACATTAAGAACAGAATATGAATGTGTGCCATCCCCAGATAATTTCTATTCTATTCCATTGTAATGTTTTTGTCTTGTTTTTTACTTTGAGACCCGTTGTTGTAAATAAAATGCCATTTAAAACAAAATGCGTTTTAGAGTTTGCTTAGAGTCAAACGTTGGTGCTGTTTTACCTTTACCGTTTATAGATAGAAAGGTGAGCCGTGCAGCGTCCCAGCGGCAGCGCAGTCCTCCCCAGAAACACCGTGCTCCTCATCATCACTCCACTTTTAACTGCCTCCACAAAGGGACAGAGGACACATTGTCTTAAAACACAATGGCGTTAGTGGCCGCAGACATGAATGAGCCATACCGCCATAACTCAATAATGACGAACACATTTTGACAAAACACACGAAGCCCTTTCAGACCAACTGTGGTAAAGGGCTGGATGGATATTTAATAGTCTGGAATCACCTTGTGGGCAAAGTCTCGACATAAACACATCGACAAACACCATACTGTGCAAAAAGGTTTTATTGGGCAATGCACAATTTCGTAAGATTCCTACTATATTTACCATGTGGACACCAGACAAACTCCTTAACCAATGAGCCATGAAGCCAATAACTAGCAATTTCTATGTAGGCCTGCATTCGTTTAGTTCCATAGACTTAACAGTTGAACCCTGCTGCAAAAGTATACATGTTCCAAGACATTATCTTCTAAAATAGATTCTATGAGATAATTTTTTGAATTTCCATGAACGAGGCTGAGGACAACCACACCTGCATACAAATACACAAACACTGGTATTATCAGAACGGCATTTTTGTATTCTAATTGCAAATATTTAAAGAGAAAACCCTTACCTTATGTATGCTCTTTAGGAGCAGCTAGGACTCCATGCAGCATGTGCTTCATTCACACTCTACACCTTGCAGGTGAGTGTGATGAGCTGTGTGTTGAGTGTGATGAGCAATCAGACGGTAGCTCAGCAACTGAAATAATCATGGGGTTTAATACCATAGAAGGAAAGTCATACTTTAACCACAATCAGACCAGGTTAGGTTATTTATGGTCATATTATATATATATATATATATATATATATGAGATTTTCAAACTCCTACCCCTTCCAGAGCAACCATGACATTTGTGTCCAGCACAAAAGTCATGCGGACTTACAATGTAAGGTTTTGTATACGTTTTATACGTTGACCAAATGATCAGGATGGCCACATCTTTACATGATATGCTACACCCACACATTAGACTCGATCACATATTGTAGTCATAAGTTATTGGTAGGAGACTTTCAAACTCTTTGTTACGAATTCGGTCCTAGGACCCTAAAACTAACAATCAGTCTTCATGCTCTGATTTCACCAGCTCAATGGAGACCACCTGCCTTTTGAGGTAAATTGGAAGAAGAAAAAAGACCAAAGATATCAAATTCTTATCTTTATTGACCATCTCTGGATACAAATTGTTATAGGGCACCATAGAAATATAGACTTGTACAATTATAGACAGTGTACATTTAAAAGAATGATCCCATCCTGTTGATCTTAACAGTATATAAATGGATGAAGTCCCTATGGAAAAGGGGAATTGGACATCGTCCAACCAGAGGGGACTACTTGACTTGGATATGAAATGGCCATAGCCTATATGGAAATGGAGACTGTGTGGCAGACACATTTCAGCAGCAGCACGACTAGGAAAGCGTGCCCACAGCCGTCGTCAAAAAAAACAAACCAAAAACATTAAACACCACCATTTGTCCATGAAAATCTGAACCAACTTTTTCAGTGCACCAGAAGATTTATTTTAAACGGATAAAACACACCTAAAGTCTACCACAGTCGGTCGACAGTCCTCCCTGACGTCACACTTTTATTATTTTTTTTCTCATATAAAAACCCCAAAACAAAACCAAAAAAAAAAAACCCATTCTGCAGGTTCCGTCTACAAACAGGCCAAGCAGCGGGCGAATGCAAACAATCACATACTAGACCGCCATCACACAATAACTCATTACAGTCGGTTTTAAAGAAAGAAACAAAAAATACACACACACACACAAACAAATTTTGTAATAAAGGACATCTTTGAAACAAATGTCAGATGTTGCAAATAATGAGAAAAACCAGTTTGATGCAAGTAAATGGTGAAAGACAAGTCATTGTGTGAGGTATGAATTTCCAGGCTTTGTAAGGCCTTGCAGTTATCCGGGTTTTTGTAACTGAGGTTGTAGCAGCTTAAGTTTTGTAGGAAAAAAACCCAGTAAAAATGTTCGGTGACCAAGAGTTCCCTGACACTTACAAGTACACAAACAAACAAATGTTTTTTTTTCATTTCTTCCTGTAGCAGACGTCTTACAACACATCCTCATAGACCAAGTATACGGAATTCCCTTTGCCTCACTAAGCTGTGACCACCACTCAACTAGAAAGGAACTAATGTGTGAGAGCCAAGAGGAGTGAAACTCCAAGTGGGACAGTAGTGCTGCTATTTTCTTGCGTTTACAATCAAGCTCCTTGTTAGCATGACTGGCGCTCGCCCTTGCAGTCGATAACGTAGGCGCACCAGACGCGGCGTAGAAACCGAAGACTGATGCAGATGGTGATGGTCGGAAAGCTCCCTGAAGAAATACACAACTTGAAAAAACGATTCACCCCGTGACCATTTTCACCTGCGAGTTTGTCGAGAGCGAGAGAAAGAAAACATGAAAATGGCATCCTGACTCCCTTCTCCCAGTCTCACTCTTAAAAACCTGAGACGCATCTCGTCCATTCCTAACAGGATGTAGAAGACGGGCGGACCATGTAGACAGACGACAAAGCAAAACAAAAACAGCAAGTATAGGTAAAATTCACCTTTGTCCAGTACAAAAACGTAAAGAAAGCCTACCGTGCCCTACCATCTCAGATGTGGGTACAACTGACATTATTACAACATTAAGCGGAGAATATGTCCTACGAGCCACCCTGGGGTGGGGGGGTGAAAACAGAAGAAAGGTCCAGGGCTCCTGTGAGCTTTACTTTTGTCCAGTATAAAAGACTTGCGGCCACATGACATACAAGAGTTAAAAGGACCGTTACCTCTTTGATATAGGTATATATATATATAGAGAGAGAAAAAAGTCCATCGTTGATCCAGTGCTGATGCATTAAGAGATTTTTTTGTTATATATGAACCGTGTTACCCTTCCCGCTTGCTGGGAGGCGTTGGCGCAAACATGGTGGTCATGGTGGTGGCGCTGGTGTTGGGGAGACGCCAACACCGGCGAGTCAGAACGTCCAGTGAGGTAGCATGGGCCGAGTTACTGGTCTTCCTCTTCCTCCTCCTCTTCTTCTTCGTCAGAGGACTCTTGGGATGGTTTTTCTTCCTTCTCCTCCTGGGGGGAAAAAAGGAAAAAAATCTAGTTCAAATATTGCAGAAAGGCGAATGTGAAAATCGCCAGTGGCGTGAGCAATTGAAAAAATAAAAGACATTAATTATTTGACTTCCTGATGAGTCAGTCTCTAAAATACTTCAACTGAACTTTTCCCTCAATGGAATTTTGCGTGTCCCCATAGAGCAAACGTGTGCTATTGATTGTGTGATGAGGCACACTCGCAGGAATGGTGAGACATCTGTAATGTGTAGTGAATCATAGCAGGGGTGAGTCACTAAGTTAAGTCCACATCCTCCCTTCCCTCCCAAAACTCAAACCAGCATCCTCCTCCCCCTTACTCCAGCAATGTTCATTCATAAAAACCGACGGCCGGTTAGAAGAGAAAAAAAAGCCGGGGAATTGTGTGTGGGTCACTCTGGTGACTAATACAACCCAGGCAGAGCGCTGCTACCTTTCATTTTCTTTTAGGAAGTCCACCCACACCCACAGAGTGAAAGCTAGTGGTACGGCAGCCTTGTTTGACCTGCTCTGTCAAATCGAATCTGTCGAATATATGAGCCAGGTTAAAAGTGCCACAGGGCACTATAGTAGAATTGAAGATTCTTATATTAGAATTTAAGGAAAGGACACAGTGCCACTCTATAGGACTTGTATGCATTTTGCATTTATTTTTAATTGAGGATTTATTCATTGTTTTTTTTATTTTGTATATATATTTTTTTACTATTAACACCTTGGGGATTTGCTCCGCAATGTACATTTATACAAATTAATAAAATGCCATTTTAATACCTTGCCCATTGAAAACAAGATGAAGTAACAGTTTGACACTAAATAAAAGCGTGTGCCATCATACCTCCTTCTTGGGCCGTCCACGTCGTTTGGTTCCTGCAGTGGCAGCTGCAGCGGTTGGGGCCTTCTGTGGAAAAAACACATCAGGTAGCAGGTTAGACACAGGAAGTCACATCTTACAAACCCACCAGACACGGGTTCACAGAGAAAAGAAAAAAAAATTTGCCCTGAACTTTCTGGGTAATTTTGACGATAAGGTGAATCATTTGAGCGCTACACCGTCCACCGCCTGCAGATGGCGGTGTCGCCACTGCCGTGAGACAGATGGAAAAAGGGCAGAGGGTTCATTGGCCATTATCTGGAAGGCCGACAGGAACTGCACACAGGGCACTCCAGTTCGCTGGCCACCTGGTCTTAGGCTCAGAGACAGCTGGTGCAACTGAACAAGACACAAACCACCCTCCGCCAGAAGCTCATGTGTGCCGGGTGAAGTAGAAAACCATATAAAATAAAAATAATGTAAAAAATTACAAAATAATAATAAGATAATAACAAACAACTAAATGCAAAAATAACACAAATGTTAGACCCAAGATACAAGCCTGTGGACCGATGAATATGAAAGTATGAACAATATGCATAACCAGCCTCTGGTCTCAGGATGACCAGCTCTTGTTCATGCACCACCACGGACCTCAGCACCAGCACCCGGCCTCCACGCTCTCTCCCCCAGCACAGGGCCCGTCGGACATGGTGGGAGCACGTGGGAGGGGGCGGGGGCGTGCATGTGTGTGTGTGTGTGGGGGGGGAGAAATCAGCTTGTTGCTACGGCAACGACCAGCCGAGAAGAACAAGGGCTGTGAGCAGTGTGTGTGTGTGTGTGGGGGCTGGTGGGTGGGGAAGGGTTGCTGGTGAGCCCGACGTCAGCTCAGAGGACGACAGGGGTCTGACCCCCCCCCCCCCCCCCGCGGCCCCCACCCACCCCACACAACCCAACAAAGCCGGGGGGGCTGGAGGTATAGATCGAAAAAATAATATAAAAAAAAAAAAAAAAAAAAAAAAAAATGTGGAGACATAAAG
>JAOTIX010000001.1:9300965-9316236 GCA_027123715.1 Gaidropsarus macrophthalmus
ACACACACACACACACACACACACACACACACACACACACACACACACACACACACACACACACACACACACTAAACATCTCCATTTCCAACCATTGTGAGCATAATTGCACACATCTACAAACGATCCGTTTCTATTTCAAAAGAAGAATAACATGTTGGGTTTATTTCCATACTCAGTGCTCTGGCTCCGCGACAAGGAGGGGAAAACACATCTGCTCAGACGAGAGACCAGAAGAGGTCGGTCAAGTGCTAAAACAGGAGTGTGTGATGGAATTAAACATTCAATGAAACATTGCGTGGGGAATCCCTTTTGGATTGGCAGGTGTCACACATGGAGTTGCCATCTACTGAAGCTGCTTTACAATCTCAAAGGTTTGCGGCAGTGAAATGGTGGTGGAAGCACGTATACTGAACACTGAGACGTAGGAATGAACACTTCCACTACTTTCGGAGAAAGAAGGAATTCTTCTTGCAGACTAGCCTACATGGTGATCCAAAGCACCGACACATCTATACAATGCATCAGCCAAGGCTAATGATACAATAGCTTGGAGACCTCCAAGCTCCGTTTTGTCTGGTGTGGACTTCAGAGTTCGTTTGGCCTTGTGTTAGCAGTTCTTGAAGGAGCAATGTGACTCAGTGATGTCAGACTTAGTAAGAGCAGTGTGTGTGCTTCATTGAATGCTGAACCCTGAAAAGATAAAGAAAAAAAACGTATATATATATATTTGTTATTGTATATTGTATATATTTGTTATTATATATATATATTTTTTTTTATTAGATTAACATTTGTTATATTATGTAACATATTCTGAATGCACAGTGCTGACAATTGTACTGAAAGGTGTTCAAAATGACTGCAAGTGGATAGAAGAGAATGTATTTCTTTACGATTGGATGGGCGAATTCATTATTGGAAGAGTACAGCATATTGATGAACTGGCCGATCAATAACAGCAATCAGGGTGGTAATGATAAATATATGAAGAGACGTGATCTCAATAAAGACTTTGAAATTACCTCAGGGATGATCCCACGTAATTATTGATAATGTGGACTCGTAATACGTTGGAACAGAGTGCGTGCGCCTTACCGTACATGTGATAATGATACTTTCTCGAAAAAGTGGTTTGCACTTCAACACAAGGGTTTAAAATAAACCCTACGTAGCCTACGACTATTTCAATGCAGCGGCTGATGAGGAGAAACACTAGTGGGCGCCTGAAGAGTAAAATTCAACAGCATGCACCTGTGGGGAGGGGAGGGGGGGCGCGCATTATTTCGATTTAGGAAATAGGCCTATCTGATTACACACTTTACCTTTTATGCGTTACAAAATGTACATGGTAGCGTCCATGTATTTTCTTTTTTTGTTGACGATGCGTGATTGGTTTTAATCGATTGATCACATGGAGAGAAACGCATCACTGGGGTGGGGGGTGGGGGGGGAGGTCCTTTCCAAGTTCTTTTCTAGAGGAGCCCTGCGCGTAATTGTTGCAAAAACGACGTGTCGGCTCGTTTCTCCGTGAAGACAAAAACACAAACAGAAGCACAGTTTCAGCCTATAGGCTGCACATGTTGCTGTTAATGAAATGAATGTTATTCGAAAGAACATCTGCCAAACAACACAATATAGGGTAATAGGCGTGTATCTTTGAATGAACACAGCTGAACACAGCTGCTGTGGTTCTCAAAAGGGGGTAGGCGTACCCCCATTTGTGCTAGGCTAGCCTATGAAACAAACGGAGCCGTTGGGAGTTAAACAGGCCTACTCTGGAGTGGTGAACCGAAGTGATCGATATGTTTGCTCGATGCACCTGATTTGCATTGTTATGTGTTGAGCGTGGATCTCGCCCCGGTTCCCATCCCAGAAATACGCACTGGGTCACTGCGTGCTTTTAGAGATCTTCCCCCATACCGCGGTCCTAACACTGTTTGATCGGCGCTGCGAGGAAAGGCAGGTGTGTGTGTTCCTCTACAAAAAAATAAAGTCCTCGAAATCCGCACAATCTTTTTCATTTTCACCACCACGGGCCACTGGACAGAGGCGCTGGTGACGCTTGGAACTGGAAGCAGGCAGGAGGAGCTAAGCTGAGAGATGATCCAGGAACTCTCCGTTATCCTGGTCTACTATAACGCAATGTCCGGTCTTTCATTTACAATAATCATGTGAGCCTGAAAACATCCCCCTGGAGCGACAACTATATGCACACGACAAAAATAACAACAAATACACTTATAAAAATGTTTTTGGCAAATAGTTCGACAGTGCAATAACCGAAACACTAACCGGAAATGAATATCTCTCTCAAAAGTCCCGCCCTCTATATTGCCTCACGCCACTGCTGCAGTGTAACGGAACGTCCCGCCCTCTCTCACGCCCATAACGCTCATTGGGAGCATCCCGCTCCAGGCGTTCCGTCGTGATATCAGAACGACTGGGAACGAGCTCAGCGAAAAAGGGGAGGGGGGTTGTTTGAGATTGGTGAAATTCTAGGAGTTGGGGAAATATCGCAGCGAAGAGGGAGGTGCAGTAAAAACCCACCTTCGTGGGGTGCAACTTTCACTGGGCTGGGAAAAACAAACTGACTAAATTTTAATCATTTTAATTCACTCACACTGTTTTGGAAACGGTTCACACTGCAGAAAGGGTGCAGAACATTCTTCAAAGAATGCGAAACATAGACGCAGAAAAAGCACAGACGTCAGTCGGACTGGATCGATCGCCGTATAGAAGTTGATGTCCCTCCTCAATTCAGACGCACAGCACCAAGGTCCGGATTGAAAAGGTAGGGATACATTTTTGTGTTTTTCTTTGAGAGGACATTTTCTGCTCCTTAAACTGTGGATCTCTCCCGTGATGTGTTCAGACATGACATTGTATACGGTCTATGTTCCCGCGCATCTCCATGCAGCATGCCAGCATCTGTGTGCTGCATGGATTGAAAGCGCATCCAAAGCGCATTTGTGGGAGTTGTGGATGCTGCTCCCGATGGAATGGGACACCGATATGAATTCACGATAAGCTATGAATCAAATACACAATGAAATGTGCCATCATAGTTGGGTCACAGCAGTTGATTGGGACACTTAAGCTCTGGTGTTCTTTGGAGAATCTTCACACGATCACGGGCTGGAAACCCACAGAAACCAAGTGTCTCGGATTGCGCATGTCCATGCGCAATCCGAGACACTTGTATTGTCGTAGATAAAATACAACACCTAAATAAACTAAGAGAGATAGAGAAAGCCGAAGGATTGAATGATTAAGACTTCATCCTGTTTCTAAACCATGCACCCTCTCCCTCATCTCGTACCCTATGGTTCCATTCCTTCCACATATGGTATTGTTCTGTACATCCCCGAAACCCATCTTACTACCCTAAGCAACAGAGCATCCTATACATTGGCCTGAAGGCCCCCAAGGTTTCAACATACTGATGGAAAACATGTGTCTGAGCTATATAATTTGAGAGGAGCGACCCTTTAATTGCTCAGTGTTTCTCCACACTTTTAATATAGCATACTGGGCAAGATATTGATTGTATATTCTTTAGTAAATTTCTCCTATAGTATCTGTGGGTTTCCATTCAGCGGGACTCAACAGATGAATCACCGCCATGGACGGGCTTTTGCGCCACGATAAAACAGGCGCATATTTTCTTGAATTGCCCTCATGGAAGACCTCACAATACAGTGGTTCTCAACCTTTTTCTACTTGTGTACCCCCTCTAAGATATCTTTGCAGCTGAGTACCCCCATCAACGGCACAAAACATTTTTGGGAGGAAAAAAAAGAAAATGAACATAAATAATGTATGCGCGTTCTATTTGGCAATGTAAACATCAGCAATAAAAAAACCGTTGGATTATTTTAGAATTGTTTATAACCAATACTTTAAAAAGTTACACCATTTGTATTTTATTTTCGGAGTACCCCCTGCAGTACTCCAAAGCACCCCTAGGGGTACGCGTACCCCCATTTGAGAACCACTGTCATAATGTATACAAACCCGCTCTGCTTCCGCTGCACTTGAGTGTGTGTTCTCTTGCAGAAGTACGCACAGGCTCTGAACTGAAGCCTATACAAACAAGCTCCATAATACACTTCATATTCATCTATGTTTGACCATGTGAACGCGTTGGCCACTTGAGCTTCCACGACCATGTTAGTACACAGAGGAATAGAGTGTGCTTATTATGCTGGCTGGCCATGACAAAATATTGGAAGGACTCTAATGATGTTCAAGTGTGATGGGATGGCCCTGGTGCTCGATGTCGTCTGGTTAATGTCATTATGCAGCTGTTTTCAAACAACCTGCTTATTTTCCTGCCCATTCCGGTTGCTTGTCAGACAGTTGATAGTTAAAAAAGTAGATATGGTCATAATTGCACTTTGATTGTGTTATTCCAATTAAGGGCAAAGCACATCGCATTGAGTTGAAAAAAATTCATTAAAATAATGAAAGAAAGACAGTTTCCACAAAGCTTAAAGAATGTGGCAACTGATTCCACATTATTGTTGCCTTTTCCTGTTCCACAACTTGGTTTTCTTTCTAATCCGAAAGAACATACGGTTGGCAGCAAGGTGCTGTGCCCTCATCCAAGCGTTGTGCATTTCTATGAGGCTCCTTCCCCTGCTACTGCGTATGGCCACAGCGGAAATCATTGAGCAGAATCACACCTTGGTTTCAATTTTCATCTGTAGGCAGCGTGACACCCGCCTGGAGAGAGAGAGAGTGAGTGAGAGAGAGAGAGAGAGAGAGAGTGAGAGATGTCCTGCTGTTTTTGCAGGACTTAAAAATAGACTAAGAAATAGGGTTTAAAGATAAAACAATTAGCTCATCCTATCTATCCTACAGGTTGATGTTACAAGCATCGATAATAAATTGTATTACCCAATCCTATGCAGGGGGAAAAAATGTTGGAGGCATATGACAATGCTACAATATTAAACAAAACACACCAAAAACCATCATCCTGGAGGTAAATACACAAATTGAATTGTACGAAAATGCAATCAGCTCTAATAATGATATTCTCACAGCAATCAAATCATCCGCCTCATTAGTGAGTCCCATAGGGCTCTGCCAACTGACCACACCAAACTCAATGGCTTCACACAGGACATTCAAAACAGGCACAAATCATTCCCAAATATTCTGTTGATGAACCCAACCCCCCCCCATCACCAGCATCCTCATCCTCCCACCTGATGGCTTCAGCTGAAACATGTCACATGTCAAAGTACTCCTCACTCATTCATCCCCCATTCACTATTCTTCCCCTTATTTTACTCATACAGTCGGTACGGTCCGTGGAAGGGAGTGCCTTCAGGGGAATGAACTGTAGCTAACTGACCGCTGCAGAAAGAGCTCAAAACCCCCATCAGCCTGAAGCTCTTTACTAGCAACCTGTTGGCACCCGCCCTGGTCGAGGACATCCAAATTGGCAATTAACCTAAAGACCACTGTGTAGTCCTTTGAAAAAGTCCCAAATGAGTTGACTAAGATCCCAGTTTGGGTGCCGTGTCAATCGCAGTCTACACGGATTGCCGTGGACAGCCAGGCCGCCCCCCGGCTCAGCTCCATGCCGAAGGCACATCATGGATTGTGCTGTGGATGGCGTTATTCACTTCTGAGGAACACTGAAGACCTTTGTGTCGCTATACCATTGAGATACAAGGGCTTCAGTGTTCTCAGAAACGCCTTATTGAGTCTATCACTGAAGGAACATCTCTGAACAAGGAAAGAGTGTTCACTCTCCCGGTTTTAATTGGCTCTCCTATATGAACACATACCAACCCTCTCTCCAGCACCGCAGTCTGCCAATCAGTGGATGAACGGCTGTGTTTTATGTGTGGCAAACTTGTAGCAATTTAATGTGATTGGCTCCGTTCAGAACGCGGAACATCTTCCCTCCCTTCCTTCAGCTGACCAGAAGGTGTCACCATGTTCTGAATGCAGGACACTCAGATGATCGGAGTGTCCTTGCCTTGCACTCTGCATGACACAGCCTCTTCAGTATCTCCACGACGTGAGATGGTAGTGGACCATCTCAATACTTTGGCTTCCGTATGCCACCGACGTAATGGACTCAAGACGAGACGAAAACATCTTCCTAATTGGGCGATTTGTAGCCAGCATCTCAAGGCCATAACGAGTTTCCCCCAACCAGTGTTGATGGGTGACTCAGGGCACGCCCCACCCCCCCAACCACAGGAGCCTGGTCAAAAACGTGCTTCACACTCAACTCAATGGCCCCAAAATACATACACTCACCACAATAAATAAGCTCAATGATATACAACATATTCATGCACCTTAATAATCATAGTCCAAAAAGTGGTCCGCCAACCAACTTCGAAACTTTATTTTCCTATTTGAAAGTAAGAGGGGAAACTTTGAATAATGCTGTTTGTTATGGCGTGTGTTTGTGAGGACGCATGGCTCAGGGCTGATAAGGGCGTCGCCGTGCCACATGCGGCGATAAAGCGACGGACTAAAGCGACCGCGCACACCACGGCGGCGGCGTCACATACCCTATCTCGACATGCTTTAATGCATTTTCAGAACAGCGTGTCTGGGAAAATGAACCGGAGAACTCTTTTTTGCCCCCTTGGAACAGTGAGGCCCCTCCGAATGAGGTCTTGTTCTGCACACCTGAGCTCATCAAGGCTCTCTCTGGGCAGTGGCGATAGAGACGCCCCTGCACGGCCCCAATCTTAAATACTGCTGTTAACAACACACAGAGCCTCAGGGCCTGATTGCCATTCATCGGACACAATAGCTTGCCAGAAGAAAACACGGGAACACGTTAAAATAATCAACGCTTTTCTTTTTTTTCGTGGTTTGAGTGAGGAGTGAATCGTGTATGAATATTTCAAAACCAAAACAGTTGCCTTGCTGAAATGTTCTCCTTTTTATTTATTTACACACCATCTCAAAAGCTCTTGTCATCATTTTGAATTATGGCCCTCCCCTCTCTTTCTTCCTCTCTTTTCTCTCGTTCACTTCCCCAACATGGTCATACCACGCTACATTCTCCATTGATCCATTGATCCATTGATCGCCAACTCCTATCCTCGTCAGTAACTTAAAGGGAGACACAAGGAGGGAACAACGGACCGAGGGAAACAGCAGCACCAAACTGTCACCATGCGCTGAACATGAGTTATTACATCACCGTTCTCTCCTTGTTTCTCATTTGCATTTTCTCTCCTGCCGGCAAACACCACACGGTGGAACTCGAGGAAACCACAGTTCATTGTTTCGGAGGGGGGTGGGGGTTGGGTTAGGGAGATTACAATTAAGATCCGAACACCACTTCCATAGTGTGTCCACATCCTACATAGTGGGGGAGTGGTCAGTATTTGCACAGAAGCTATGTTATCTTGCGATGAGGGTGTTGGACTCAGAGGCAAAACGCCCTGGGTTAGAATGCCCAATTCCCCCCTGAGTCTACCTGCGGACATCCTGCAGCAAGATGCCCTCTAACCTGCACCTCCCTTGTGATAGCCATCCAAAAAGAGAAATAGACAGCAGCACGGATATGGCAAATAGTCCAAGCTACAGAACCGGTCACGGTCATCTCCATCACCCATTGGACTTGTGTTTCACCATCATCAACGCGCGTTGCGACAGACTTCTCCCCGTGGCCCGTGCGAGTCGCGAGAGACGAGTCGTCACATTCTCCTTGTTCGTACCTTTCCCTTCCTCGGCTCCGTGGCAACAAGATGCCTCTGTGTTGACACTGCATCGAATTAGTCATGCAGAGGCATGGCTATGCTTCCTGCCTTCATGTCGTGATGATCACGATGGTCTTGTATTTTTTTTATCAGGGGTGTGGGGGGGGGATTTTAACGTTATCCACTGTATTGTAAACACGTTGCAGTTCCGGGATACCCTGTGGTCCAGGCCTGTAGCCAGTAAAAGGGTACAAATGTTAGGGGGGAGTGGTATACGTTTGTTGGGGCCACTTAGAATATCAGGAGCGACCACAAAACATTACCACGCAAAAAATGGACGTGCTGAAAGAATTGGAGCTGCCATCGTGGCACTTAACAGTAATGGGCTACGCTTGGATCCTTTGTTGTACCTTCGGCTATTAGCCTAGCCTAGCAAGTAGCCACCCCTCCCCCCTTCTCATTTTGTAGAATCGTTGTCATATGAGAGCATCACCGACTATAGGAGAATATATGGTGATCACAGGCAGAGATTATTCAATAAACCGTCGTGTCCCTATTTGTTTTGTGAATGAAGATCAGAGTGGTGTGCACGTTCGCCAGCTCTGTGTTTACAACACCACAGTCATAAGAACTGGCTGAATGCTACAGTCAATACAAATGGTATTCCAGGGACTTGACTGCTTCATTACTTGGCAGAAGAGACTACACGCACGCGCACAGTCATGCACGCGCACACACACATGCACACACACACACATGCCGGCACACATGCATGCATACACACACACACACACACACACACACACACACACACACACACACACACACACACTCATACACACACCTGCACTGCGAAAAAACGGTCTGGCCCACATTTGCCTTTGATGCCTTCACCATTTAGGGGAAAATGTGGCGGCGCGGATCACATTCGGTCTACTTTGTTAACCGCGGTACGCCGGCTGGTCGCATGGCCGGCCTTCATTGTATGCATCATTTGAAGCCGGCGATCCTTGAGATGAGGGCGGCGGGCTTATTGTGAACCGTAAGCATTGCAGACGAGAATAATCCATTGAAATAGTCCTCCTCTAACCCCGTGGATCTGCTGCAGGGCAGGGCTGCCTCGTCTGCCGAGACTTACGCTGTGGGAGTATCATTTGAACAGAAAAAATACTACAGGCCTTTCAAGAGTACTATGTGTGTGTGTGTGTGTGTGTGTGTGTGTGTGTGTGTGTGTATGGGGGCTGGTGCTGTGCGCCAGTGAGTCATCACGGCAACCCCCCTTTCAAACCCGAACCCGAGCCAAGATTATAATGGAAAGCTCTGTCTCTGTCACCTGACCACCATTTGTGGCGATCCATTAAACTCTGTATATTCAGTGAGCTATGGGCCTGCTCTACCTGCCATTGACTACTGCGTCGCCCCCCCCACCCCAGCGTTGATTCAATTAGGAGGCGGGGTCCGCGGACACGGGCGCCTCATCGGAAAGCAGTACTGCCGTCGGAACGATTGATGGATTCTCTTTTCTTTCAAATATTGTTTCGCTAGAATTGTAGGTTTAGTGACCTTTGGCCTTGGATTTAGTTTCACCTGGACCCTATTTGTCAGTTCTAAGGGACTAAACAGTCATTGCTGACAACAGTTTGTGAGATTGGTCCGGAATCGGGCGGGTAATCCGTGGAAACGGGGCTGCGATGTACTCCTTAGGGGAAGTGGCGTTGTGTCAAATGTGTGTTCTCTTAAGGTTTGTTGTCTGCTGCTGACAGGCTCCCATTATACCCCATCATTACGGAAAGGATCCCTACTGAGCGACGCCACTTGTTTCTATACCGTTCGCTTGATCACCGTCTGTATGGTTTGTTGTTGTGTCTGTCGGACCAAGTCTTGCTCAATGTGTGCAGAACTGCCATCCCGACCCAGTCTCCTCGCGAGATAGGAGCGCTTTGCTGGAAGCAAAGGAAATCCGTCACGATAGCAACAGCGTGAATAATAACTGTCTGTTCTGTCTGTTTGAGGTATACACGGCTCAACCCAACACTATGGCTGTTCTGTTTGCAGCGTAATGCCTACTAAACTGGGTATGCCTTATAGGAATACTTGGCATGACTCAGAATTCTGAAAGGCCGATGTGACTTGATGATTTACGTGGACTTCTTCCAAATGCAGGACACATCTTAAGCCAATCTAAACCAATGTCTGTCAGTCGAATGTCTAATTGAGCCATGATTCTCCGAAAATGGGCCTGCAATCCAAGAAATATTTCAGCACACCACTTTCAAATTAAGTAAAATTAATAAAAAAAATATATATTAACACACTACACCATGCGCTGATGTGTAAATAGGCCAGTTGGGAGGGTGACTGAACAGAGCTTTCCCCCTCTCAATATCCATGGCTGAAGTGCCCTTGAGCAAGGCACCTAACCCCCCCAAAAACTGCTCCCCGGGCGCGGCACTGCTGCTCCCTGCACAGTGTGGGTGTGTGCTGTGTCGTGCAGGTGATGGGTTAAAAGGCAGAGAAACAATTTCACTGTACCTTGTGTGTGTGTGACAATAAATGCAATATTTCACAGCCACGCTGTCGTATGCGTTACCCCTCGCACGGGAGGACGAACGCGGGTGACGACTGCTGTCGGCTGACCCTTATAATCATGTGATTGCTCATTACGTCCAACGTCTTTGCATCCCGTCAGCGATCATTTTCAGCTGTGCAAACACATTACCCCCTATGAATATACATCAGATACAATCAATAGACACAACGCCCAATTGGACAAAAAATAAACATTACAGTTCTCACTCGGAGCCCAGCTAAAACACACAGAAAACAAGAAGTTAATATTGATCACACATATTTCAAAGTTGACTTTGCGTTCGTTGCAGATATTTACATATTGACGGTTGAGCTGTGGTTCATTATGTATGCTAATGCTTTACATCAACACACAAAACAAACAAAATAAGCACTCTGGTCAGGAAAAGCTCTCCTCTCCCAGATTGGACTATTCCCCTGTGGCTTTCCCAGAGTCAGGATGTGAATATAGTTGACACAAGGTCAGGCTCTCTTTTAATATAAGGCAAAAGGAATATACAGTATATATAAAATGTAGAACACAAAGGTAATGTTCTGCAGATGTCACCTGCAGAATTCATCTTTTCAAGCTTTGGTTACTTGTAAAGCGGATTCAGTCATCATAATTGAGTTCCAAGGCAGAGCTTCAAGGTAGCCTTAAAGTCACACTGCCTCCTTGGTGTGAAAGTACCTGTAGCTCCAATTATAACGATACAAAAACTAGTCAAGTCAAAGTCAAGTTTGAAAGAAATTGCACTGCAGGACAAAGCAAATAAATCATGACTTGAGCTTGAAATATCTACCGAACAAACATCCTAACATTGGAAAACCCAGATATCCTCTGAACCTAAGGTAAATCTTACAAAGTAGGCTGAAAGCCTCCATATCTTCTGAGACATTTTGAGATCAGTGCTATACTAACCTGGTGCGCCAGATGGTATGGTACACAGAACCATCTGGGAAGTTGTCCTTGCAAACAGTTAAGGCAAGCAAGGCAAATAAAAAGAAAATAAACTTGGTATTTGATTGGCTGAACCAGCTGTCCGTCACCGTCTACCATGTATCCCACAGATCAAGTGGTTCCTTATAGGGTGCTGATTGTTCAAAACCACTGTGGTTTGGCCACGAGCACGTAACCTGAAGTCTCGCAGGCAGGATTATCGCCTGATCAGGAATCACCTGAATTCAGCTGTCACTCAAGGCAAGCGCTGAACTGCCACAACCTGACACTTTTTGATGTCAGCTCGATGTAAATACAATAAAATCACCATCCCTCTTTTGCGAGTTTCACGGTCCCCAGGCCCTTGTTTTGGTGGTTCCAGACTTGCTCCCTGGCTCAGATTCTAACACCGAAGCAGAGCGGGGCGAGTAACTGATGACCCGGCTGTCAACAGGGGACAAGGGAGCGCCACGCCAAGACCGAAGGCGTGAGGATGACTTTATAAACACATTAACGCCCTCCTGTAATCCAATTTACACTCGATTGAAAGGAAAAAAGAAAAAGAGTTATTACCGGCTCATCAACTTGTGTTGCTCATCAACTCCCTCCCCCACCCCCCACCCCCCAAGTTCTTCCGCCATGTGGAAGTGTTACATTTCCCTCACTAGTGATTGACGTCTGGATTCCTTTCCGCAAACCAATCAGGGGGATGATGCCCTGATGGGTAAGGGATGTCCCAGAAGCGAATCTATAGAATGTATTTTGGCTCATACAAAGGCAGGACAGTGCATCTCACATAACCTCTGATGGTTAAAAAGTGTATGCACGCCAACTAAGAACAACTCTGGACAATGGATGATGATCGACCCTTGGAATTGAGTTGAATTGAGTGAATCTATTTTCTGTGTTTTTCTCGGATGAACTGACCATTGTTCGTCTCTTCATTGAATTGACTGGCTATAGGCGTAAACAGACCTACATTTGAATGGGAATAGTTGTGTTTATCTATTGCCCAGCACAGTACAGCTATAGTGCTTGTCTCGACATGTATGGTAAAGGGCTGCTGCACTGAACGACCATCATTCTCAAGATGCAAAACCTTTTAAAACAACAAAAGAAAGCGCTAAGTCAAAATACTCATTGAATGCCGGGAGTAATTTGACCCGTTCTTTCTCACATCCCTGTTGCGCGTCACACGTAACACACGTTCTAATCTACTGACGATGCGGACGCCGATATCCGTATTATAAATGACTTAGTCTGGCCGTCGCGGATCTGTCTTCATTAGGAGCAGATCTAGGGACAATTTCTATTAGCCCTACTATCAAGGAAGCGGGGGGAGGGCGACGAGGAGAAAATTACGCGTGTCACAACTCGCCAGACAAAAGCGCACGCGGACCCCGCGGCCCCGCTCGCCGATGAGCGGTGAAAAGCCTTTAATCAACCGCGAGGAACGCCGCTGCCAGGGCGCCGTAATCGGCACGCGTGTCACAACCTGGGAGATTACACCCCCGCCCCCTCCGCTGAGAGACGCCCACTCCATCACCCCCTCCCCCAAAGGACAGACAGACGAAGGGCATCTATCCTCCACCCACCCAACATACACCCACTTATCATAAAGAAGCCTTTTCCACTCCCAACACCAATTTAGGTCATTCTTTCTTCTTTTTCTTATCTGTGCGGGCGATAACGCGGTTTATTAGAATGGTCCTTTTGGAGAGTGGACACTCGTGCGGGCGTGGACAGGGCTGCATTGATAACAGGACAAAACTGCTGGAAGATGCGGCAATTATTATATATGGGTCATAATTCACTTAAATGAAATCCATAAAGGGTTTTTCACGCACATGCCTTTTATCTGCGGATAAAGGTCAGGGTGCGTGACCAATAAAGACCAGATGTATTTGTAGTCGACTACAAATTAATTGTCTGTTCTGCTCTGGTTGTCATGTGTGATGTGATGAAAAGTGTGATGATCATTGATCATTAGGAAGCTACTGTCAAATCCAGGTGCATCAAAATGACTACAGTCCTCTATGTAAGATCCCCATAGCACTATTGATTATATTGCTATGATAATTTCCAACGCATGATGAAAATTTTCCGTTTTCATGACTCCCGGGCTGCCTGGAATAAACATCAACAACAACACCTCCCCATGTTCACAATATAAAGAATATTGATTCCATCTCCGTGACGACTTCACCTTATATGGTCATCGATTCACTTAACTGACAGCTCTACTTACGACGGCCGTAACTAGGAGGATGTAGACGACGAAGAACAGGTTTAAATATGACGATGATGATGATGATGATGACGATGATGATGATGTATGTGAAGAGACCGATCAGCATGATGGTGACCACACCGTTTAGCCAGCCGCTGGGGGAGGGGGGAAGCCAAGGGGCTGTGATGCTAGCGCCGGTGGTATCGTCCGCCAAAATCCTCAGCCCAATTCCCCCTTCACGGGGCGCCGGCTAATAATTAACTTGATTAATAGCTGCGGCCCGCCGCGGTCACTGGGCTAATTAGCCCTGCTTCCCGCTCCGCCCGCCTAAATAAGCGGCTTGCTAATTGCCGTGGAGTTCGCCTAGTGGCGCGGGCCAGATCAAGAGGTAAACCAACAAAGATGGCCGCCGTGTCCATCCTTCAAATTTTGGTCTTCAAAGGAGATCCGCGAGCTTTGGAGGATCAAAAATGCCAGCGTCTTTTATGAGGATGCTATTAAAAAGATGATCTAATGGAAGGCTCAGAGGAGCTGCAAACCTAAGAGCTACACCCTAAAACATTCATTCAGGTCCCTTTTTCTTCCCTCTCTCTTGCGCGCTAGACAAAGCATGAGGTGTAAAACACTTTAAAGTCGCTGTCCAAAAGTATATGTTTCATGTAAATCTGCTTTCTCAAACATTTAGCCTTGATAAGCAAGGTTTTATTGCTACTCCTTTAGTGCCGGTGCAAATTGGCTGGCACTTTTCTATTGCTGCCCTTGGTAATGTGCAGGACTGGGCGGTCCTGTTCTCTCCCGTCTGATTAAAACGACGACCGCTGGGTCACGAGTGGAATGGGTTGAGAGCAAACATTTGGGCTCTGAATCTCTATGTTCTCTTTTTCTTTTTTTACCTACCGCCGCACAATGTCCTCAAAAAGACCGTAAGGTTATGTCAAGTGGTGCGAGAGACCAAAACACAACATTTGAACGCTTTGCGTTCAAGGGTCTGCTTTGCGAATGAGAAGGATGTTCTGAGTATCGAGGTTTCTGACGTCAAATGAAAAGAACGGGGAGAAAGTTCTGAGCGGAGAAGAATGTACTGGTAAAAACTGGTAAATGTAACGGTTTGATTAACACTATTAATTATTGCTTGACTTTTTGGGGTATTTGGGTTCAGAGGCACTTTAATAACTCTGTATTTCTGCAGAGGGTGTTTTTTCGGGGGGTTTTATAATGACCCCGTTCACTGCACTCCTATAAGAAGGATGGCCGGGAATTCTTGGGGTAAAACATGACACTTCCCAGTGCCTCGTGCTCCCGAGCCAAAGCTGCAATTCTGTTCCCTGTCGGAAGCCCCGCTGCCTCCAGCGATTAGAAGTGGCAGGGCAGTTAAGCCCTCAGCCACGTGTGAGCGAGGGGAAAGGGGGGGCGATGGGAAGGGTGCGGGAGGTTATTTGTCATATTTAAAGACAAACAGACGGCCACAACGTTCTTTTGTGAAAGCTAGGACGTTTTTCCTTCCCCTCGGCCGTCATAGCCGCCAATCTGTTGTGTGTAAACAAACGATCCGTCCAAAAAATGAATACTAAATTGGCGGCACGTGCGCTCCGCTGCCGACGTTAGTCAGATAAGCGTGAGACTTTAACAACCGGTCCCGGCTCCACAACACAGTCACGGGTGTCTGATCATTCTCAGCATGCGCAAGCCTTTGAGTGGGAGCCCGCGTCGCAAGCCTTTGGACATCGCCGGCGACCACGTCTGGGGGGGGGGGGGCGGGGGGGGGCCCCCCCCCCCCCCCCCCCCCCCCCCCCCCCCCCCCCCCGCCGCGCGCGCCGGCCGCGCGCCGACCGCCGCCCGGGG
>JAOTIX010000001.1:9402965-9412998 GCA_027123715.1 Gaidropsarus macrophthalmus
GTTGTGCAGGTGATGGGTCAAATGCAGAGAACCAATTTCACCATACCTTGTGTGACAATAAATGCAATATTGACTAAATATTGAAGTATAAAGTCTGCATTTCGAAAATGTTACAAACTGGATGCATCTAAAATATTTTCATGTGGTTGTATGAAACGATACACAGAAGGCTGTTTGTGTGCGCGTGCGAGAGTGTCCCTGCTGGCACGATCGCCTGAAAGCATGTGAATTAATGTCACTGTTCTTTCAAGTGTAAACAAATGAAGTGTGCAGACAGCGTTTGCACAGGCTCGGCTGACTCCTGGTCAGTTTCAAAGCACGGCCTGCCCCCTAGCACCTTCTTCCTCCAGACGCGAGCCGGCTATGACATCACCAACTGCATTATGCACGTCGGGTACCATTTTTTTTTTTTACCATTTTCAGCCCGGCGCGACGCGATTTCGCTAAAGCCGATAATTGTTCTTTAAATAGCAATTGATGAAAGATTCCTCTTCCGTTGTTTTGGCACATTGCAGAGCTGTTACCTCTACTATCTACATCTACTCATGATTTCACGGCCACCCACGTTGGTTCTTGAACGGCCTATTTTGGAACGTGAACAGTACACAGGGAGAAATCACAGCTGCCAAAAAATGATTCCTAACATGAAAACGATAATGGGATTTTTCAAATCTTGCATAATCTCGGGATAAACATTTCAATGCATTTTATGATATGAGCACAACTATCTCAGTGGTGGTGTTGGGTTGAAAAGTGGATTACAAATATTGCACAACATGAGTTGCGTATTTCCATTAAGTAAATGTTATTTTTCGGTTATTACAAATTAGGTCTTATTATTTTAAATATGCTAAACACAAATATTCAAGTTACCATTTTAATTAAGCTCTGGGGAGAGGGGATATTCATCACCATTTAAATCAAGGGTTGAATCATTTCTTTTAATTTGAAGCGCTGAATGGGTGACTAAAAAGAAACGGCAGTATATATATGGCTCGAGTTTCCTTTCCTCGCAAAAAGTGCTCCGACTACACAAATTCGGAAAGCCAATGACACACTCTGAGTGAAGCTAACGGTACGTGATGTCTCGGGCTACGAGACGGCCGGCGATAAAGAAGAGATGGGCACTGCAATAAAGGAGGTTTAAAACGAAACAAACCGATCATTTCTGGCAGAACTCATAGACACAACGCAGGGTTTGAACGATGCCCAGGAGTGCAACACTGCGATCCGGGACACGGGAGATATGAGAAACGTCCTGCTATGTAAATCACCAAATAATAGAGATCAGATTTGAGGTTGATGGAAGAGATTTGAGTTCTCCTAACATGGGCACTTTTATTCCTGAGGCAGTTGAAATGGACAACGGCTTATTTTGCAATTTTTGTTGAAAGTGATTCAGTTTGATTAATATTGATGTTGTAGTAGCTACTACCAACGCCTGGCAACAGGAGTAAGAGAGAGAGCTAGTTGTCCGGTCTGGTTAAACCAGGGGTCCAGCTATTTAATCACTCTTAAATAACCTCGACAAGGCCAGTCGCCATGAAGAAAGAGAGAGGAAGCGAGGGGGGCGGAGCAAGCGAGAGTGAGAAAGAAAGAGACAGAGACGGAGCGAGGTAAAGAACGCATGCGAGAGAGGGAGAGCGAGAGCGAGAGACAACAAATTAATATTGAATTCCATTAGGTCAAACAGTGCGTAGCGCTTTATTTCAAAATCCTCCAAAAGAGGAACTCCCTCTTTAGCCTCCTGACAGCTGCTCTCTGGGCCGGGCCTCATTAAGCACAGATGATGTCAGTGCCGGCCTCCAGGACGCTGAAGGAGACATGAGGTGAATTGAGTTGACAGGGCCTACAATCTGCTACAGCGTTCTCCACTCTAGCGAGCAACAGCCTGCCTCCTTCACACTGGCTGCAGGTAGGACAGGCAGTACCAGGGGAATGGATTAAGTGTTTGTGTGTGTGTGTTTGTTTGTTTGCGTATGAGTGATTGTTTGTGTGTCTGTCTGGATCTGTGTGCGCCTGTTTGACTGTGAGTGATTGATACAGTGTGTGTGTGTGTGTGTGTGTGTATGAGTGATCATGTGTGTATGTATGACTGATGGTTTGTTTTTGTGTGTTGGTGTGTGTGTATGAGTGATTGTGTGTGTGTGTGTGTGTGTGTGTGTGTGCGTGCGTGCGTGCGTACGTACAATTGGGTCAGGGATGAAGAGCACACCATTGCATACGGTGTGTGTGTGTGTGTGTGTGTGCGTGAGAGAACAGTCTTGGGTACAGCCCATACCTTTCTAACATCAACATTGTTTACAACACCACCCACCGCTGTACTGAACGTACATTCATCTGTGGGACACTCAAATTCAGATCTCTGCAAGGAGTGTCGTCCAGGCAGCTGTTCAGTCAGGATTCCTAGGCTATTGTGGCCCCAAGGTATTGTTTTGTACAGAGAAATTCAATTCTTTTTGTTCTTCAGTGGCGTTCAGTGGCTGGACGGAGCCCACAAACATCTATGACGTGCAGCAGCAAATGATATTCAAATCAACATGTTTGGTGTGGAATCATGCAGGGTATAGCTATAGAAAGCAGCCGTGACCCACTCATCGCATCCCAGGCTCAGTCTCATCTCGCGGTGTGTGGCAGCAAATACCGTCAGCAAACATTAGCGCTATTAATAGTTTGACATATTTTGGGACAGACACACATACGGCGCGGATTTCACGAATGGATGTCACGTTATGCAACATATGCAAGGCATATCCAGTAGCTCACACCATCGCTTTGATAGCATGAAATCCCCCGTCAAATACTGCCCACCTCACAAAACACAGGCAGAAGCATTGCAAGTGGGCTCAGGGAAAGCCACAGAGAAATAATAAATTAAATGTATATCGTAGCAGCCGTCTACTAGACTCCCTGTCCTGCCATTTTCAATTGAGCCCAACACCACAAGCAGTGAAAGGTTAACATTCTGCCGCAACCCTGTGCCAACAGGAGTTTCGAGGCCCACCGTTGAATTCTAACCCTTACCCTCCCAGTGAAACGCGCCCTGATTTGACAGTACCTTTTGGCACTAAGCATGGCTCACAGGAGGATGAGGAGCATGGTGCTAAATCCCCATTCTTCCACCTATTCTCTCCGGGTTACAAGGCAAGTCTCACGCTTGTCAAGTGACTCATTTTTGTATTACCCTGTCGGAAAGCACATCGCTCAGCGCTCCGAGGGCAAAGTTTTCCCTTTGACTTCATTTACCTTTCATAAGAAATATTCACCGTTTTTCACCGTCATTCAGTCTTTTTGAAGTTGAATTTATAAGTAGGCCCTCGGAGCGTGTTGTCATGACTTATTGATTTGAGGACCTGGCAGGTGAAACCATTTAGAGCTGAGTTCGGGGGAATTACTCCGATTAAGTCTATTATTCTTCCATGAAAATCTTTTTCAGTTGTGTCTATTACTTGCTAACCCACCCACCTCGTCAATCCAAAAATTGGGTTGCAAGATTTGTGGGAACAAATACCTCAACAGGTTGCATATCAAGTTGTCAAAACAGTAAATACAGCGGATTCTCTGGATCACACACACCAATGCGTCTCAACCTCCATCCTGGTTACACTCTTAAAGGGCTTCCCACACAGGAGGGATTTCACTTCCCTTGACTCTTAAGATTCAGCTTTTAAGATGGAAGTTTTATTGGGTCTGGGGCACAGAGGCACACCAAACATGAAATGAAAACAAATGAACAATTGATCTGTATCAGGAATGGAATCAGATAATGACGTGGGGAAAATGGCAACAACGTTTTTTGACCCTTTAAGGAAAGGGATTTGCCTAATTTAAATATATAAATACCATCCACAAAAGTATCCATAAAGACAGCAGGGAAATCCCCAACCCCTTCTCAAAACAATGTGTGTGTGTGTGTGTGTTCCGTCTCTTAATCCACCGCCCACCAGGCTGGTGGGCCATTCGTACTGAGTGATGCTAGGCAGCGGGCTTGTCTGGGATCAGCAGCTCAGGATGCCATGCTAGGTGTGGACATGAGTGCTGACGAGTTAGGCTGCGGTCAGCAGGACACCCATCCGCCAGATCTATTAGGGGGATCTCTAGGCTGCCACAGCAACCTCCAGCCGGCAGACATGACACTCTACCTTACCTAACCTCAGATCTGCATTCCCAAACCGATGGATACTGTCCCTGTGTGTTTGAGTGCTTGTGTGTGTGTGTGTGTGTCTGTGTGTGTGCGTGCGTTGGCGTTTTCTCGTCTCTCTAAATGTTTGGAAGAGCACAGAACACGCATGTGCGTAGGACAATGACGTGCGGAATGTTGAATAACGTCAGCCATGTTTTTTTCAGCACCTGCTGGGAGCCTGTTTTTGAAGGCCAGATTATGTGTGAAATGACATTTCCTGTCACATGACGCTCTCTTGTGCCCCCTAAGAGCTAAAGATAAATTGGATTTTCCCCCTCCGAGACCAGAGGACTGCCAGGAGCTGATAGCGGGGCAGGGCCACTGACAGACACATTACTGTTAGTGGTGGTCACCGTTTGGGTTAAGTAAATAGACATGCCAGCACATGCTTACACCTGATCCATCACCTCCGCCACCGCAGCGTGGAGCAGTAGTTACACCTGCCGTGTTCTCATAGGGCGCTGTCGAGCTCCGTTAGCCGGGTCATCCACATCCGTACCCAACCGATACGGAGCAGCGTGCTCTGGGGGTGGCGGCCATTGCTTTTTCCCACTAGTGCAGTTTATCGGAACTAAAATGGTGAAACTGAGAGCGGGCCGATTTAAGTCTCGTTTCCTGTTGCGTTACGTAGATATCGTGCCGGTGAAAACTCATTTCCACGACGGGACGAAGTGAACTCAAAGAGCATCTTGACCGTGTACGGTGTTGATGTGGTGATTTTTTTTTTTTACAATTTACGCATGTAAATCCACAGCTCCAGCAACTCGATTGGTCAAGACACAGGTGAGGCAGCAGTACTTGAAACGTAGGGCATTTCACGTACACTACAAACTTCTTTTTCACGTACACTACAAACTACTTTTGCACGGATTAGAGATAATTCGTCAGACCTTGTATTATCATCCAAATGCGTGATTTCAGAGAAAAAATGTGGGTACGAGATGTCCTAAAATAAGGTATTCGTTTCGCTTTGCAGTTTGTCGCGTGTCTGTTCACCGCGTACGTTAAGCTGCACGTGTTTCACCGAGACATCGTTCTACCCCCAGGGCTCCTCATCGCCTGTTAGATCTGTCAGGAACACCAGTAGCAAATCACCTCAGTCTATTAAATCACATTGTCACAAAAACTATTAATTTACCCGCTTCATATCCCGGTGACAGTAAACAGACACCGGTTCGTAAATAAACGTCAGTTTCAGCTCTTCCAAAAATAAGACACTCTTTATGGAAGAACTGTGTGTGTGTCTGTGTGTGTGCGTGCGTGTTTGGTTATAAAGTGTGCAACTGCATGCCCGAAGGGAGTAGTTACAGTCACCAGCAGGGGTGCATCAAACTTCCTAATAGTCTGAGAATCTCCCCCAGAGTCCATTGGAAAGCCATTATAAAAATGGTATGGGCGACAGACTTCTCTCAAGCTTATGTTTATTTGATTTATAACCGGCAGCAGGAGCATTTTTTAATCAAGAACCACTGATTGCTTACTTTCTGCTAATATTACCCAAGTCAAATCATTTTTTTATGTGCGTATTACTTGGCTAGCCACAAGACACACCATTTCTCATCCTATGAGGCCATTTCTGCTGAATAACTAGCCCCTCTACATATGACGGCACGCAATGCAGTATAAACAGCCCACATTCATAGCCAACATTCATACTACTTTAGTATTTGCCTACAGTGAATATGAGACCCACGGATATATTTCAAGCAGGTAGCAGTTGGACACAGCGGCTCCCGGGAGTGCTGGCAACTAGACACCCTGCCACTAGACTATTCCACCATTACATAGTCTCAATGCACACTGTCAAGCCAGAAAACAACAAACTCTCAATATCTCTCCACAGTAAGATGTTCTCTCCGTGTATCCACTGCCGCCTATACGGTCTCCTCTCCACTAATTGGCTCGCTTCAAACTGGCTGCTTCCTGGCATCTCCGTAAATCGTCCATCCTCAATAATGCTTGGAATGGGTTCTCACTTTCTCAAGAGCTCATTTGAATCCGCAAAAAGAGGGTTCTTTTGTTTAGTTTTTCTGACTCGCCTTTTTCTGGGCATGAAGAATGATGTCACATATTGAAGCGTATAAAGAGTCATTTATTTTCGCACGCTCACTGCCGTAAGAACCCATTTCTCAACACTTTAAAAGGGCCGGGTGCTATTCCGTGGGTGTCCTTCCGCGTTCCTCCCCAAATCAATCTCTTTAGAGGAATCCTTGTGGTACTGTCAGACATCTCCTAAAAGGTTCTAAAAACGGTTCTATTAAAATATCCAGTTTTAATTCAGAGAACTGCATCCATCACAATTTCTCTGCTCAAGAGAAAAACAATGCATCATGGGAGATGTATGGAAACCTAATACAGAGCCTGGGCAACTGTGTATATTGGCGCTCCTCTAAGGAGACCGATTGACGCAATTGCACTTGAAGGGAAAGACTGAAGGGGGGTGAAAAAGCAGCCGTAGGACGCAATGGGAGTCGAGGACTCGCTCGTGCGACTCAGTCGGCAGTCGGAAGATCAAAACGACGACCGAGCGAAACAGTTGACATTGTTACCCGTTTGCGTTTCGCCCTCCGACAACACTCCGGGAACAGGACATTTCTTTCCCTCGACTTCTGTGTTAGCAATTCTCAAGTTATTGTTGGGAACTGGGAGAAAGTAGGGCGTCCTTGGCAACTCCGGAGTCGGTGAGGTGCTAATGATGTATGACAACAATACGGTGTCCTGTATTACCGATACTAATAATAATAATAATAATCCTACTCATCTCGTGGTGGCATATTGAAGAACATGGTTCTCCCTGGGGATTGGCCTCAAAACAAACAGCCCTGGATGAAGATAGGCGGGATTCATTACGGGGCGCAGGGGCACTTCAGCAGAGTGGATGTTCTGTCACTGGGGATTACGGTCAGGCCCTCGGACTGAAGGGCAGTGCGTCTGATTGCTACATTTATACCGTCCTATCCGTCCGTCCCCAGTCACAACATGCCCTTCTCTCTCTCCACAGCACCTCTCTTTTAACCTGGGGAGGACTCCAAATAAAGCCTGTGGAATGTACCCCGCTGACGAACAGACTAATAAATGTGTAGGAAGGCGGGCTCGGAGCTCCTTAATTCAGCACCCCTCGTTCCCTTGATGCAGTTCTTATATTATATATTACACCGTGCCATTCTCTCGCAGAGATGCTTCGACGTCTTCCATACTTCACGGTGGAGTCGTCCTTCATCGCTCGAGACGGTCAGATAGTCAAATCAATCCGCTACGACGCAGGAAGAAAACCAATCAATGGATTGTATTGGGTTCTGCGGAATTGCTCTCTGTTGGTATTTAACCAACAGTGAAGGTATCCGCTGAATGTTTATATGCTCTTCTAGGTCAGCCTAATATATTCTTGGCCGGCCTCCAGAAAGAATATATTAGCCGGGCTTGAAAAAAACCCCCAAAAAACGCACACATTCGTATTCGTTATATGTAGTTAAGGCAGATCAAGCGGAGCACGGAGTGTCTCACGAAGTACCGTGTTTTTAACAACAGTGCGTATTCATTTCCCAGAGACAGCTTTAATACAAACTGTCTGAGTAAGGGAGGGGGGCCTTCGCCGTGATTAACAATTGTCCGTTCACGATGCAGTATTTACGTTTGAGCTAGTCATCCTTGCGCGGGCGTTTCCATTATTACTATTATTATAATTTTCTGCTGACGGGTCATCCAATAAATAAGCTATTAATACTCAGGCAGTACCCCACTGCCGCCATGCCCACCTGAACCTATAATGGGTTCCTCCGCAAAGCCATTCGGCAGTGTGTGAGACAGCACTGTGCAGTAATCAGCCAGCATGGGCCTGTGTTTACTGGAGCAGTGTTGCCCCCGTGGGTTTCAAATGAAAAAACAGCACGGCGTTTGTGTGGCGGGACTTACAAGAGAGGACCCTGGCCTTGTATTGACGCGCACACACACACACAAACGCTCACACACAGAGGCTCTGTTGGGATGTTATTTTCAGAGGTGATTTTCGCACATATCTCGGCTTATCAGAGTGCGTGAGGTTCCTGGGCTGCCTGTCTTGGTTCTGAGCTTTAGTACCGAGTGGTGTTTTACCCAATGTACTATCATGTTTTATATGTTAACATATTTGTTCAGTATTCCAGCTGTTCATTTCAAATGCAGATAGTTGGAAGCAAACGTTGACATTTTGCCTCAAGATGATACATCAGAAGAATATACTGTAATTTAAAGTGCCAAGTATCATAAGTCAATCAAAACAAGTACATATCTGTAATTAGTTTCATAAGCAGATGAGTGTAATTGATAACGTTTAATACCCTAGCAGAAAGGTGAAATACAGGACTTGTAGATTACTGCCTTATTAATTACAGTATAATTTGCCATAAAGATGTGTATCTTTATGAATATTCCCACTCAACATCTCACAGCAGTCTGTGGTCTTGTTAAAGCTTTAGTGATCTTTCCGGCTGAGGGTGGTAGATATGGGAGAGATCTGGTTAATAAAAACGCATTCTCCAGCGAGCTATTACGTAGAAATTGTTTTTTTTTTTGTACTTACTTATTAACTCCATGCAGGGTTTTATAATCTTAGCTAAAATAGACAGATGTAATGAGCTGGAGTTAAAACAAAACAGTAATAAACATTTCCCATAATGTAACAATTACAAGGCCCCGGATGGACATTGCATTGAAATATTGTCCGTCTAGGAGCATTTCTGTAAAGAATAAAAAAAGTAAAAGTAAATAAGTGAATCCCTCCTTTGGCAATACTTGGATGGCAGAGATGAACGCTATTCCTTCACTACGCATCGAGTAGGGGTTCAGCGTGCAGGGGTTAAACCGCCTGTGTAACGAGGTGTATGGTCATGCTAACAAACAGGACGCTGGACAGCGGTTAATTATCTACACCTACTGACCACCTTCTCATCTACTAACATTTATACTGACTCGTTTACATACTGATGCACTGGTGGGGTCAAATAAAGAAAGTACTTTCAGTGTTATTATTATCATCTGTGTCAGATGTAGGTTTAATCCACTCTTTGGTAACTATCTAGGGGGCTACTAGCTAAAGACATACTACTAGTGAAAGGAGTGGAAAGTGAATGAATGGGCTGGTTCACGCCGACCATATGTTGAGGGACTGGGGGGCCGGGGCACGAGCAAAGCAGAGACATGGAATGATATCATTTAAACACCCGGCAAGAACCGGTGAGCCACTAAAATGGCAGTTGCCCGGTTTCTATGGCCCCAGCGTAGCAGACGATATAAAACTAGCAAAACAGGAGCTCGGTAAACAAACCTCGTTCTCGAGCCTCGCCCCGAAGCACGGAGGACAGTGGTAATATACGCTAGACACTTAAAATGCAGTTACTTATGAGGAGTGCAGCCGCCTGGCTGTGTTCCCCAGCACTTTTTTGTTGTTTCAGTGTTTCTGTTTGAGCATCGGGGGAGTCTACAAATACAATGACATCAGAAAATGGACAACAACAGCCCCCCCCCCCCCCAACAGAAACCCAACCAACAAACAGAGACGTCCATCAAGCCAGGATGCGGACCACTACACACAAAAGAAACCATTTAATTCTCGCCGGTGGAAGAATCACTCATCCATTAGTGTGGCGGTGCGCAGGGCCTCGAGCTGTCACACACGTACCGCAGCATGATGATCAAGCGGGGGAGACGTATCCGCGGGAACAGAAATAACCAGAGCCCGTTCCCCGGGTGGAAATGACAGAAGTGCAGATTGTGAGAAAGCTGCGTTAAAAGTATACACCTGAGAGAGAGAGAGAGAGAGAGAGAGAGAGAGAGAGAGAGAGAGAGAGAGAGAGAGAGAGAGAGAGAGAGAGA
>JAOTIX010000001.1:9425371-9436049 GCA_027123715.1 Gaidropsarus macrophthalmus
GTGTGTGTGTGTGTGTGTGTGTGTGTGTGTGTGTGTGTGTGTGTGTGTGTGTGTGTGTCTGTGTCTGTGTCTGTGTGCGGAAAGGGAGGCGGGATAGCGGAAGGGAGGGCAAGAGCACAAGGGAGACGGAGAACGGAGAGAGAGCACATGGGAGGGAGAGAGAGCACAGGGGAGCCAGAGAGAACCAAAGAAAGAGGGTGAGAGAAAGATAATGAGGATGGTGGATGGTATAAGGAAAGAAAAATGTGGGAAAAAAACGCAATACAAACAGAATTAAGCTTTTGTGCTTTACTTTGAATTGGCAATTACTCAGTCATAACTGGGCGTGTTAAGACTTCCAAATCATTCAGGGCCCTCTCCGGGGTCTCAAACTGCTTCCGTTGAGTCAAGTAAGCATTGATTGTGGAGTGCGTGCTCGATAATATCAGCAGTACAAACCAAACTGATTCCTCTGTAATGAGACCAAGACACCGGTTGAATATGAAGTGTCTGCACACTGAGGGCGTCTACACATGTCTACTAGTTAACATTTCTAGCAGGGCGTAAAGAGAGAGAGATTCGTGAGGATTTGTCTTTGTAGCACAGAGGGTTGAGGAATTCTACTGTGCGTGAAACTAAATGTAGTTTCCAGAAAGTACATACTGTAGCAATGTGGTTATTCTGGACGAAATATGACAACAAATTAGGGATAATCTTATTCACATATGTTGAATTATGTTGTCAACGACTAGTTATAGTTTCATAATTTCATCTTGGACCTCATAACATCTGTTGATTATACTGAACATTGATGTCATGCCGTCAAGGACTTGATTAAAAACATACATGAAACATATTCAATGGTTGGATTCAGGTGTAAACAAAATTGCGCCACATTTTCACTGACCCCGTTTCACTAAATGTTCATCGTTACTGCTAACATTCAAACCTATTTAGTTGTTATTTGAAATGTATCTATGCTATACTGCTTTGGAATGGAGTATTAACACCCTGGGTCTGTCTGCTCCCTACCACACTCTGATTGGAGTCTACAGGCCTAAGCGGGCAGTAAGTGCTTCCCCATATTCCATTCACTTCTCTGGGTCTGTGAGATTTTTGCAATTCACTCAATCTTAATAACTTCTTCAAAATCTTGCAAGACATGCATTAGCCCCCCTTCGCCCTAGAAGCGATGTACTCGTTTAATCCACTCACATATTCCTGCGATAAATTAATCCGCTTAATCTGAACACCTTTGCTGTACACATGACACAGCTGCCGGTTTGGCTTCAACACGTCCGCAAAGGAACGGCCGTGTGGAAGGGAGAGTCGCCGGCAGATCTGTACCTTCGTAGATTAGCTTACGTTGCTGTCATCGGTGCAGAAAGCAGACATCACTTTGCGCTCCGACCAGAGTTCTGTCGGCTTACCGATGGAAGTTTCATCAGTGAGCAGGACCGTTTTTCCACTTGGTTAACTCTTTTATCAAAGCGTTCCTTTTCAATTACAGAAATGTATACACGTTTGATGAGTTGCAATATGTACGTATAGGAGAATGTGTGTGTACGTAAAAAGTCATCAACAAATGGGTGACAATATTTATCTGGACGTTAATGATTCGATTTATTTGAATAGTGGAAGCTTATTCCCAGAAACATATACTTCTCTTTTCCAATTTCCTTCCCCGAACGAACATTTTACGATGAAGTTCCACCAGGCTAGGGCCCTTGTAATAGTGACCATGTAATGATGTTAAATAAATTAAATTAACCGTCCTGGTATGATAACATACAAACATTTATTCTTTCATTAAGTGTTTGTTGATACAAAGTTGCTCGTATAAAATTGCACTATTGCTGAATTGCTGGTCATGTTGTTTGTCTGTTTGTTTTCGGGCGGGGCAGAATGGTGGCTAATTAACACCGATACAAGTGAAAGAATTACAGTTAGTACAGTGACAAATTGTAAAAGTTTAATCCACTGGCTGCTGAGGCAAGAACGAGTGCAGGAAATTGGCAGATTTATTTGATGTACAATGTCCCATCCTCGCAGAATAATAATACAGGAAGCGGGGTGTTGACACGTGCTAGCATGGCGGTGGCAGCGTTTTTAGTGCTGTGAAAAGCAGCATCTTGAGAGAAGCTGTGATGTGCTATTTGGGGGAGTGTCGTGAGCACTGATTCACCAGCACTGGCGCCACTGACGGGAGCTAGGAAGCCATAGTTCCTTATGTCTGTTTGTTTTTTGACTTATTTCCTCGCCTGTGTTTTCTTTTCTGTTTTATCTTCATTTGCGAACCCTTAAAAACAATCCTAGAGAGGGATTGCAATTGCAACGGAAGCAACGGTTAGCTCAGCATAGAGGAGAAGAATTAACTAGGTGCTAAAAAAGATAATCGGCCCTCGGCCTGGAACTTGCTGCAGAGAGACCTAAAATTAGAGAACCTGATCTCCTTTGGGCAATTTAAGATGCTAGTGAAGGGTCTGGAGGCAAGCACAATTGGCACCTGTTCCTGCTGGGACATGTACTGTTTTTATTTATTTATTGTGATGTTCATTGTATTTTATTGTATGTCTGTTTTATGTCTAACTTTTATGGCCAGGACTCCTTGGCCAGGGCTCCTTCAAAAAACAGACTTGTTCTTAAAGGGCTTCACTGGTAAAATAAAGGAAAAATAAAATAAATAAAAACAATGCTATGTTTAATTTAATAGCACCTTTCATCAGGATCCTTCCCTTCGCATGAGAGACATTGAGCCCAGTTTCCGAGAGGCACCAGATCAGACTCGAGAACAGAAGACCCGAGGACTGGCTTTCCGTCCAGCTTTCAGTGGGCGCAGGTCAGACCTGGAGCAGGTCCCCAACAACAGTGCCATAGAGATAGAGAAAGTTATTCCCGGCGGTGCCTTTGAAGGCTGTGAGAGTCTGTGGCAGGGGGCACGGTATGTCTGCCGGAAGAAGCCATTACAGCTCCATACGTTCATTAGTAAACCACAAAAGGGCAGGTCAGGGCATAGTTTAACGTTGAGTGACGCAGTCTGCCGGGGGCAGGGGGGATATGCTAATTAATACGGAACGCCGGTATCTGAGGGTTTGGTCTTGATTCACGGCTGATGATACAGGAATGAAGAGAGGCGTAAGCACGGCTGCGCGCGGTCGGACCAGGAGACGCGCCATCACCTTGCGAATAACACATCGGGAGAGGCTAATAAGAGCTCGCTGTGACCCGGGGCTGGTAAAGCGATGCCCTAATTGAGCCATGAGGGCTAGTGTAGCCGCTGTTCTGGGTGCTATGGAGCCTCCTGATTGCCATGTTGTTAGATTGGAAAGAACAGATGCAAACGTGGTCTGCAAAGGATAGCCGTAAACCAGTCATTACCTCAGGATTATTAGTAGCAGAATTATTTTCATTTCAACAGGGCTTAATTTGTGTACAGGCAAACAGTGCCTGAATAAGTAAAAAAAACAAGTAAATAACAAGTCTCCAGCGGGTAAGAATGGCGGTGGCACACCATCACACAGATGTGACAGGTATAGGCTGAGACTCTGAGGTCTCCTGAGGGACAGGGAGGATAGAGCAGATTGTCGTCACCAAATCGGCGTTAAGAGAGGCCATCCACCCTGATGATGGATCCCAGGGAAGATGTTGTAAACAGCGGGAGGAGGAGGGGAGGTCAAAGGGCTGATCCCTGTGGCTTAGCGGGATTGCCCCCCTCGCGACTCCCGACAACTCGCCTCTCTGCACATACATAATGCATCGAAAGGCACAAAACAAGTGCTGTGTGTGTGTGTGTGTGTCTGTGTGTGACGTAGCATGCTAGCGCTGTGTGTGTGTGTGTGTCTGTGTGTGACGTAGCATGCTAGCGCTGTCTGTGTCTGTGTGTGTGTGTGTGTGTATGTGTGTGCGTTTGCTTTTGCAGCCATAGCCCTCTCAGCTCCACTGCTTTAATTGAGGGTTCTCCTCGAGCTGCCAAAGATGTGTATGTTGTGCGGGCCCACCTGGAGAACCTGACTCATTGTTCCGTGCAAGTGTGTGAGAAGGCAGATAGAGAGAGAGAAAGAAAAATGAAATAGAAGGAGAGCGAAGGAGACAGCGAGACAAATTGCGTCCCTCGTAATTAGAGACGGCCAACTGCTGCATTCGGAACACAATAAAACATTTGAATAGAAGTTGATGGTTGGGGCTTATTTGAATATGAAGTTGGGAACAACAGAGGCACTCTACCGGCTGACAGAGCGCATTGTCTCCACGTTCGCACATAATCCTGTTCGCTGTGAGGCAGACCCGCGGCGGGGTGTCACCCTGTTCTCAGGCTTCACCTGCGCCGGATAACAAAAGCATTACGGCAGTAATTGAAACCTTTCCCGATGATTAACACGTTCTCAAAGCGCAAGTCGCCGAAACCTACCGTATGATTAATACACAGCTGTCATAACTAATTACATTAATGTCGGGGAGCCGTTAGACATGTCGTGCTCCCTCTTCCTCCTCCTCCTCTTCCTCCCCCACTCCATCAGCCTCCATCAGCCTCTCTGGCCTTGATGAATGCATCACCGCCGAGACGTGCTCGGATCGCGCAAACACCCCCCTGAAGGGGAAAGTAATCCCGCTCAAACGTGGAAGCCCTCCGTGTGGTCTATATATAGACACACTGACAAACACCCCCACACACACACACGCACATACAGCAGGAATAATAACTGGACATAAATAGATTTTTGATGAGTAAACAGGCCTTGTTGAATGAGCTGGAGTGGTTCTATTCCCCCCATCAACGGTGTCCGGGCCGTACTGGATCAAAGGGGCTACGTATTAAGCTTCCTGATGCTGTGCAGAGTGGGGGTGCTGATTGAGGGCTACACCAGGCGGCATGTAATTGGTAGTTAACATGTAGGGCCGATCTCCTAATGCATTCAATATGGTGAGCAGCGGATTGAATGGCTAATCAGAGCACTCGACGGTGTAGGATTTGTTTCATTCGACCCTTCGACCGTTTTTTGCGGCACTCATGTTACGCATTGATTGGTGCGCTTGCTCTCTCTCTCGTTCATGTGAACGTTGTCTTTGCGGAGTGTTATTTTGTCTTTCGAAATGCAATTATTTTGCCCCCACGGACCACGTATCGACGAAGGCTAACCAGACGCGCAGGAACAGCTAATTGCGAACAATCATCAGGGCTTTTCGTGAGGATAATGACTCCATTGTCGCACAAGGTAACAATCTTCTTCTGAAATCGTCTGGGGGAATACATCAACGCTAACATGTTCTTTCCCATGTCTGACCCCCACCCCCTCTTAGATCAAGAGCGAATAGTAAGGGACTCGTCCTACGAACAGGAGGGCAAGGTCCAGTTTGTGATCGACGCCGTGTACGCCATGGCCCATGCCCTGCACAACATGCACCGCAGCCTGTGCCCGGGCCACGTGGGCCTGTGCCCCAAGATGGAGACCATCAACGGGACGCTGCTGCTCAAGTACATCCGTGAGGTCAACTTCACAGGTACGCCTACCTCCGGTTATAAAACCCATGCATTATTTGATACTATAATTAAAATATAAGAGCATGTAGTGAGCTATACTTGAGTATGAAGTATGGCATTTGTCCATCACAATAGGAGTATTATTATATCACCGCGTGGCTACGGTATGTGCGCCTGAGGCCGTCGGGTCGTAGACAGATCGATTGATCCATGCTGGCCACAGTAGACACAGAAGACACAGTGTCTCGCTGTGGTCCGTTCAGAAGATAATGTAGGTAATTACACACAGGCGGGAAAAAATGACAGAAGGTTCCATCAATCTCTCGCAGAATGCAACCAGCCAAGCAGAGATAATGACCTGACTGGATGGACTTCAAATATGTAATCATCTCTTTTGTTTTTATGGAATTCACATGAACATTTTGAAACGTAGACCTGGGTAATGGACTCTTTTCCACGAGTTACATAGACACTATTTGACGAGTGTTTCAGCAAAAAAAAACCTACTCCAGACAATGAAGATGGCCTCAACCTTCACAAACAACAAACTGAAGCTGGGCATTATAAGTGATATGGTTTAATTGTAACCCAATGTCTAACCAGGTAGCTTCACTCTGAACAATTTCTTAACCTGTACATAATGTATAAAACATATAGAAACGTGTACACTTAATGTGTTCATTTATTTATGACATTATGCTAGTGAATGGGTGTCTCAGCAATGTAGCACTGTAGCTAAAACAAAAGCCGCTCTGAAATCAATGCTACAAACACATTACCGGTAAAAGCGCGTTCGCTTTAGACACACTTTCTGAACGGATGAATTGAGAATGTAAAAGCTTTTTTCGAAAACAACGGGAAGAGTTCATTTGATCCACGTAATGCTGGGAACTTTCTTCGGGGCTGCCCTGCTGACTCGAGGAAACGGGAAACCCTGCCTGGCTTACGATATTGTGGATGACTGCTGATACATATTGATGCATGCTGGATGCTATTTTCTATGTTATCTCTGCTTTGCATAGGACAACACTTTGCCCATTTCTTTTCAGGCATCGCATGTAGTCCCAGGGGTGATGCCAATGTGCTTTTTCAGCACTGCCTTTTGTGAGATTATGTTTTTCATAACCACACACACAGGACCCCCTTTGAGTCCCGTTTGGACCTTTCCCGAGCCAGGTTGTTTGGTTCTAGGATTCGGTTTTACTGTTAAGATTGGTCTCCAGAAGGTTTTATACAACACGCACTTACATGAGGTCTGCACATAAATTAGAAATGGAACGATTTACTTAAACGTGTTGTTTCTCAGTGATATGACACGTACTAGATGCTAGAACATTAATTAGGCCCAGGGTAAGGTTTATTCCTGGAGGTGATTATTAAGAAGGAAAAAGGAAAAAATACACGAGAAAAATATGTTTGCTCATCGGATGGCAAGGAGATAGCGAGATAGCAGTTAGTGATGGGAGATAGCAGTATGCAGCTTCTTTTACAGATTTCCGATTTTAGAGCCATCACTTATATCAAATCCTTCAGAAATAAGATGGGGCAAGGAAACAACACTCCTGATAAGTAGAAAGGCAATACAGGCAATCCAATCCATCTAAACCTGCAACAGGATATAAGCGGAGTGGCTGAGGAAGCCTTGGACGAGAATCAACCCCTTTAACTCTGATCAATTGGCTCTCCCGCTATCCAGATTAACCCCGGTGTAAAGCCTGCAAGAACATTTAATCGAGGAGTGCCTCCGCCTTTTCTATTCACTTTTAACGTTAACTTGTTATCTGTCTTCTGCACATGTTTGAGGCCCGATGGGTAATGTATTTCGAAGAGGTTTGCGTTAACTTCCTTAACACCCGCAGCGTTTCGAATTCTGCTTGGTGACCTCATAAGTTGCATGCCGACGTTATCGGAGCAGGCGAGAGAATCCATTTTGAAAAGGCTTTCATTTATCACACACACGCACACGCACGCACACACACACGCACACACACACACACACAAGGCATTTTGAGGAAGTGAAGCAGCAAAAGAAAAAAAATGAAAAAAACAACGTGAAAGGGTGTGCAAATCCAACAGCGATCAACGGAATGCGTGCTGTCGTTCGTTAGCGCGCCCAGAGAGCGAAAGACCTCGCGGGTTAGCGCATTGGTGGGCGCGACAGGCCGACGGGCTCGCCGGAGGAGTGTGAAGCGATGTGCGAACGCAAACAGACAGCGTCTCCGGCCCCTTCGCCGAGAGGCTGAGCCCGGCGTCAGCCTGCCAGCATCCACTTCGCTGCCGTCATTAAGAGTGCAAACCGCAGTAGCCTGAAGCCTCCGCCACGCAGTCTCATCTGATTCCAGATCAGCGCGCGCTGCATACATCAGCGGTTGTTTTGCCAAGCTGCTGTCAAGCGACGGGGGCTCTTTGTGGCATAGGATAAGTGAGAAGGTAAATTGCAACACCAACATTGTTTCATAAAACTCCAAACAAACAGAACGGCGAGAGTTTGACCGTATCAAGAGGACAAAAAAAGGAAAGAAACCGAGGAAAATGCTTTTATCCAAATCGACTTGCAGTGGTGGTTTATGCGGTTTCCCCTTGATATGCACTTTGTATTGCTGCTTTGCAACATATCGCTTTATAAATAAAGTTTGATTTGATTTGATACAGGTTATCAAGGGGAAGAGGAGGTTTGGGCATGCTACTTGTGGCTCCTTACAGGAATCCAGGAAGGCTGTAAACATTGGGAATTAAGCCTAGAACTTGTTGCTTTTATTTATTTTTTTACATTTTTACATTTCCTTTGCTCCACAGGTATTGCTGGCACGCCGGTGGTCTTCAACGTGAACGGAGACGCCCCGGGTCGTTATGAAATCTACCAGTACCAGATTACCGGCAGCACCATGGAATACAAGATCATAGGGGACTGGACGGGCCGTCTCCGCTTAAACGTACGGCTATCCTCGAATGTTCACTTCCGTTTCAGTTCGCTTTCGAACAACGTATCAGATAGACTATCACACATGGATGTCTTTAAATCTGAAGTCCACCATTGAGCTGAGAGGCATGTTTGGATCACAATGACGCCATGTGCTACGGTCCACTCATGGAGTTCAACGTGTCTCCATGAAGAATCCACTGTGTTCAGTGGATTCACAGCTGTCGATTTCCAAAAGTGCTCCAGAAAAACGTTACATTGCGGCATGACGTGTTTCATTGTCGCATAGACCTACAGATTTCTATATCAAACGCATAATTGACCGCATCTTCAATTAAAAAAACAAATGTCCTGTGTCACTAGAGGAACTGGAGTGTTCAAAGGAGTTTTTCTGCATCAATTACCAGAATCTCAGATAGTTTGAAAAAAAACCTTGGTAAACGTATAATATGCAATGCAAATTGCAAATCCCGTTCCCTTCGGCAGAGAGCTCCAAGGAACAGCATAAATGATGCCATATGGACGTATCATTTCAAACCAAAACATTCATATTAACACCCATATGTTATTGTGGATGATTGAATTTCCCCAATGCTATTTCAGTTGATTAAGCCTCGCAAGCATGGCAATAACACAACATGGTCACAACAAGCAGGGGCCTGTTGTACAAACATTATCCTACCCTAAGATAACAATACGACAGCAACACGCTCAATTTTCCTCCTTCAATTAAGGCCGACACGCCTTTTGATTAGCTAATTAAAAAGCGGAGATGTTCCAGCCAAGATAAAGCACTGTAGGCACGAGGCTCCATAAAACAATTATGTCTTTGTTGGAAAGGATCAGGCTTGTGTCAAGTGGTGAACTCCACTCTGAAGGCAATTTCGTTGCCAGCTCTCCCAATATCAAAGAGCCGACGGAATGGAACACGCATACCCTGAATGGTGTGTCCACAGAGCAGTTCAGCGACGGTGTAGAGGTTCATTTGGTTGGTTAGCACACATTGTGTTGTCGATACCGATTTCGGGAAGATAATGAACGAGGGTTATATGCACATTTTCTAAATCAAAGACGATTTTGATAAACCTCAGCGAATGACAAAATATAACAAACGACTCGCCGTGCAATCTGTCGGCAGTTTGAAACGAGGGCGAGTATAACAACACCATTTCCCCCCCCCCCCCACCAGACCAACAAGATGCTGTGGCCCGGCGAGTCTGAAGAAGTCCCTTCCTCCATCTGCAGCCAGCCCTGCCAGGCCGGCCAGCGCAAGAAGACGGTGAAGGGCATCCCGTGCTGCTGGCACTGCGAGAACTGCGACGGCTACCAGTACCAGGCGGACACGCACAGCTGCAAGATGTGCCGCTTCGACCTGCGGCCCAACCCCAACCACACGGGCTGCGACCCCATCCCCATAGTCAAGCTGGAGTGGAGCTCTCCCTGGGCGGTGTTCCCGGTGCTCATCGCCGTGCTGGGAATCATGGCCACCATGTTCGTGGTGCTGACCTTCATCCGCTACAACGACACGCCCATCGTCAAGGCGTCCGGGCGGGAGCTGAGCTACGTGCTGCTGACGGGCATCTTCCTGTGCTACGCCACCACCTTCCTGATGATCTCCACGCCCGACGTGGGCATATGCTCGCTGCGAAGGATATTCTTAGGCCTGGGTATGAGCATCAGTTACGCGGCGCTGCTCACCAAGACCAACCGGATCTACCGCATCTTCGAGCAGGGCAAGATGTCGGTGAGCGCCCCGCGGTTCATCTCCCCCGCCTCCCAGCTGGTCATCACCTTCACCCTGATCTCGGTGCAGCTCCTGGGGGTGTGCATCTGGTTCGGTGTGGACCCCTCCCAGGCCATCATCGACTACGAGGACCAGCGCACGTCCAACCCGGAAATGGCCCGCGGGGTTCTGAAATGTGACATCTCGGACCTGTCCTTGATCTGTCTGCTGGGTTACAGCATGCTGCTCATGGTCACTTGCACGGTCTACGCCATCAAGACACGAGGCGTGCCCGAGACCTTCAACGAGGCCAAGCCCATCGGCTTCACAATGTACACCACCTGCATCGTCTGGCTGGCCTTCATCCCCATCTTCTTCGGGACTTCTCAGTCAGCAGAAAAGGTACATGATGGCACGTTCGTATTTGCACATAGCGAACATGACTCTCCAATCGTATGTTTATTCATATTATTCATATGTGACATTTCCACCAAAAAGATGTTTACATGTTAATTCTTTGGCGTTTGTGTATTTTGCCACCATACCTCATGAGATAAATAACAATATTAGTCAATAT
>JAOTIX010000001.1:9467330-9477870 GCA_027123715.1 Gaidropsarus macrophthalmus
CCACCCCTCCACCCACCAACACTCTTATTTACGGCTGCTTAAAGCTGTCACTTGGGAGATGATGGAGGGAGACTGCTTGATTAGAAAGTGAAAGCTTGAGCCCAGGCCTCGCCGCGACCCGTTCAGACGGACACCCCGCTCCGGGGAGGAAGGGGATGGCGTCAGGATGCTAAACTGGTCCTCTGGTGTGTATGTATATATTTTTCTTTTACATTTTTTTGTTGTTGCAATTTTTACAGATCCTTGATGTGTTCTGAAAGCATGATTACAAAATGAGGCCATTTCCATGGCGGGAAGAGGGAGAAAAACAACAGACAAAGTAGCAAGGGAGTGAGGAAAGAGGGAGGAGGAGGTGTAAATAGTGCTCTTGAGAGTCGGTAAAGGAATTGATTGAAAAAAAGGAAAGGGAAAAAAAATCAATTTGCAATCACCTTCGTGCCTTTTATTATGACCTTTTCTCAACGCTTGAACTCAATGTGCCTGGAGCAGAAGCGGCTGGGGGCGGGAATCAGCCATTGCACAGCTGAAGATAGACACACTCCTGCCTCATCGCTTTACCAAACAGGAAATGCATTCACAGGTTTTTTTTCCCCCATGATGCCTTTCTTTCTCATGATTGACTTTTCATTCAAAACGCTGCCTCACAGACATTTTTTCAAGTTCACATTGGAGAGGGCTTCTAAATGGCCGCTTTGTACTGTCCATCACGGATATTATCAAGCATGGACCAAAGGATGCTGGGAGATCAGATACACCGCGATGTGAAAAGTGGTCACCCAAACAAACAGGGCTAGTTGTTAGCTTCTCGACTGCTGTGATAGAAACTATGAGCATCTTTGTCTCAAGGTTTGAAGACCTGAATGATCTAACCTGAAGAGGATAATGCACACGCTAGAAGACAATACTGCAATGTAACGATAGAAAACTATGCAGAATACAATATGGCCGACCAGTCTTGCACTGTGACACAAAATGGAAATCAAATAAAAAACGCCTGTGTGTGAAACATGAAACCGAAAAACCCAACATTGTCAAGAAACAAGGAAAGAGATACTCGGTAGACGGATGACACGAACAAAAAAACCAAATACAACTGAAGCTGCGTAATATGTCATTCAACCACACACACACACACACACACACACACACACACTGTGTGTGTGTGTGTGTTACAGTGTCCTTGAACAACTTTTCCAGACAGTGAATATCTGAATTGGTTACCATTGGCAAAATGTTCAACTATCTCACAACATCACTCCTTCAAGTGCAGTGCAGTGGAAACCGCATAGCCAAAACCAGGCTACAACAGAGTCTTCATTCGGGACAGGTGGATAGGCTGAGAATCACACAACCACACCGCATCAATGATTATATACATCATGAATTTCCCAGTGTACAGACAATAATGGCTGTTCATTGTATCGCACACACATTAATCGCATTTTTCTCGTTTCTCCCAGTCTCTTCCACTGTGTATGGAACATATTGACCAGTGTCGGACCACGGCAGCGTGACTAGGAACCTGGTGCTCCAGCCATGCGAGATGGTGTTCTACCTGTGCTGCCACGTTCCCCTGGCAAGCCATCCCTCTGTGGCATGAATGCAATCTAAACGTTGGAGATAAGGAGACGCAGCCGAGCTTATAGAAACCGTGTTCCCTGTTTGCGGGTGATTACAGTGTTTGAGGTCTGAGCCGTTTCAACAACATTGTGATGGCATATTGCCACGCCACCAATGCATCGTGCATGTTGATGCCCTTGCCCGGCATTTCATATCTCCCAAAGGTAGAATGGCGTGCTTGAAATGCAACCGTTGCACGTTGAAGAAGATGCACTTCACATCCCGTCGGTGCCGTGGTATGAACGTGGTTTTGTCATCTCCTTGTTAATGCGTGTCCCAGTGTGCCTCTTGAGCGACATTAAAGGAGCGTTTAGGAGGCGCCCGTGTGGATAGTGGCACCGCGAGAGGCTTGTCGTCGGAATTACTCAGGGCTCCGCGTCGGATTGAGAGCGATGGATTTCGCCCAACTGCTCTTTGCGATCTTGACAACCCAGAGACGACAGGCCTGCTCGGGGCGTATTTCATCAAATCCACTAGGTGGTCTTGCATAGTGCCTTTATGATGGCGAGCAAAATGAACGGGCCTTTTAAAGGATTGTATTGTAGTTAAAGCTAGCGACTAAGCACTGACATGAAAACAGTCATAAATATCCCCTGATGCAAGCTATACTCAAAGCAATATCATACAAGCAAAGTCATATATTCTCTTATAACTGCATCATAACAGCTTTTCAAATGGGATATACACTGCAATCAATATGATGCAAGCTGAAAATAAAATGCTTTTTTTCTGCATTATCGGGAGGACACTAAATTTTGTTTTTATTCCACTGGTAATCTTTTGAAAAAGAAAGGGGGATTACTGCCCCCTTCTGGACACTTTAAGAATAACTACGCTGGCAATGCATGTCAAGTCCACGATGACAGGAAGGTAATCCCGTGTGGGTTGAATGAAGCCCCACTAGATCTCAACCCAAGCAAGCAAATATTTGTCTACATCTCAAAAACCAATCAATCACAAAACATGTGTGGATTGTGATGAAATAATCAGTGCAATACATGCCAAATTCTTCTCGCTTGTTCTCACTGTGCGACCCTCATCTTCATGACTCACATTTCTTTGGGCATGAATAATTCCTTCCTCCTGACTTATAATCGGTTGGGTCCAACAACGGGTTCATTTCAAATAGTAATTTCAAACTTCATAATTACAGGCCGTGAGTAAACAATCATCTGTGCCACAACACAACAATAACAAGATTGTAAAAGTTATATCTAGATGGAGCCTGGCACTGTGCCAAACTGGGATAAACACCATGCCAGCACCATGGCTGACAGAATCAGCTAGACATAAACACGGCACTGACTTCAACATCGGATATAACCGATCAAGGTGGCTTCTAAAGTCATCAAAGGACAGAGTCTGGGCTTTTACAGCTAAATTACTGTGCTTGTTTGTCGGTGGATGTTGCATGGTTTTAAAGTAAAATGGGATTCTAGAATATTATATGCATTGTGCTTGGCAACATGTTAAGGGACTACGCTTCGTGACGTCAGTGCGTTGTACTGTCAGTCTTTGAAAACATGGTGGTGACATCCGCCAATCTTGACTCAGATGTGGAGAATAGTGTAATCCGAGTCTGACACAGCAGGGTAAAATCCACACATTTTCTGAGTTGTATTGCGAAAGTCATGCAAGAAGAACCAAATAATGCAACCCTTCCAAACTAGCATCTTTGCGATACTCTATTTTTAGCTAAGCAGATCCAACTTTAAAGTAATCTGCTCTCAGACAATGACAGTGAGCTGTGCTTCAGTTACTTTGACAATAACTCAAGGCCTAGGACAAAGGACAAAGGCCTAGTGGGATCTGTTACAAGGCCTCATATCAATCATTTTATTTAACATCCTCAAATCCAGACTTGCTAATTCTCTTGTGTTTTGTTATCAAATACATCTGAACTACTTTGATAATTTCTGCACAGCAATAAGTCTACCTTATTGATCACCACCCTTAACCCTCCCTTAAAAAGGCCCGTAGGCTTTTTCATGTGGTGTTGTTTTGGGAGTACAGATATAGTTCACCTTGGGTGCCTTCGAAGAATTAGAAGAATATCACACCATCAAGAAGGAATTCTTTCCTTCACGGCGTTCCGTTTCTCAGTGACATGTGAGACAGCATCACAAGCCGTTTTGAGTGTTCCAAAGCCGCCCGCCACAACTTTCCCTCGGCGCGGTGCTTCAGCCACGCGACAACGGCGGGCACATCATGTCTCAACTGCAACCGTTTGAGCAAGTACACTCTGTATTGCCTCAGCAAGCAGCTGCTACTTTACAGGCATGAAGCTGATAAAGTGCCAGCAAGCGCAGTAGTCAGACATCCCCATCATGCCAACCATAAGACACAAAGCCTCAACCACAGACATACTTGCAAAGTAGTGGCTAAATAGATAGATGATTTGTGAATTAACATTTTAGAATAGATTGAGTTTGAGCTCTATATAAATTGAGATTTAGATGACAATGATTTATGAGTGTCTTGGGAACAGGCTTCCCACAAATCAATGTTGCAGTTTGTCTATTCATTAAGATATTTTCAGTTTACAGCTATTAATAGTCTTAATGCCTTGGCAAAGAGATCCAGGCCTGCCTGCTGACAAGAACCATGAGTCGAGGCTACGTATGGAAATACTCACACTGCAACATCTAAACACACAGATTTTGAAAATAGCTATAAAGATTGCTGGCTTTACAATATAGAAAACAAATTCACATGTTTTTCCCATGATGCCATCATTGCTCATGATTGACTTCCAGCAGTAAATACTTCAGCAGTAAATTTCAATACAAATGCATTTCATACGTTTTTCGGAGTACAATTTAAATGAACCTGAACCTGTCACCTTGGAATGGGGAATATAAATAAACAAAACACAAGCTATGCAAAGGGATTTGAATGGGCGATATATCCCAAGTGTTCCCTGTTGTTTTAATGGGCGTTATAAAAAGTTGTGATTCATGTGGCCACGTGAAGTCACATTATATCTCTGAGAAATCTGTCCGATGCGGTGTGCTGTTCGGAGACACACCGAATTCCTTCCGCGCACGCGGCTGCCATTCCTGGTCCAAGAGGCTTGAACGAATGACACCATTTGTCCAGCCAAACTCTCTCATAAAACCTGCGTAGCCATGCTTGGAAAACATAAATTACCATACAAAAGCCAGATTTTGACATTTACAAGCATTTTTATTTTGATCACAAATTTCCAAAGTTCCACACAGACATCTCACCTTCACGAGTGCAGTTACAAGCAAGGCGGGTGACTTCTATGAATTTTCCCTATTTATAGTTTTTTAAAAGTACAAGTTTTTGGGAAGAGGGCCAAGTCCAAATTCAGTATTTACTAGCAAGCCGTCAGAGGTTTCGTTGCGATGGCATACATGTGTGTTTACAAGTCCAGGGTACGTGTGCTTGTGTCGTGAGATATTTGTCAAGGTCATCTTAAATATAACCTCTGACTTCATGCTAACGTGAAATTCGATTAACACTCCGTGCTACGGTGGATCATGCTCTGGTGCTGCTGTATTTATCTCACTCCTTGTTGGAACATGAGTGACTAATTCTCTCTCTCGCGCTCTCTCTCGCTCTCGCTGTCTCCCTCTCTTGCTCTCTCTCATTCTCTCTCCATGAACTGGAGACGCAGCCCTGGGACCGCCTGTCTAGTTAGCACATCTGTGGCTGCGTTCGGTGGTCCTCTGAAGTGGAATGGCAGTGATGCCGCGTGGCATTTCATCAATATCAGCCGGGTAGGCTGAGGGGTTTAAGCTCTAATCCAGAGGGTTTATGTGGACTCAGGACCACTCAAGGGCCTATTCACATGCATTAGAGTCACAGAACTTGGAAGGAGTGCCACGCCAAAGGGGCCCCGCACTTCTAGGAGTCATAAGGCCCCCCCCCCCATGGGCGCAGGACAGAACATCCGGCGCTTTCAATTGCTGTGCTTTCATGTTTTGAGTCTTGAGACGCGTTAGCCTTTCAGGGTTCATTATTTGTGCATTTCCTGTGTTGCCTAACGTGATTACCCTGTATTGTGTGTAATGGTCTTCCACACGGCAACTGAAGGTTATATTAGGTGGGGTTTACAAATTGGAAACTGATTAGATGTACCGTAACAAAAGAATTATGATTAGGATATAATTAAAGAACTAAGGGGGGCGAAGAATGAAAACAACGGTTACCATGGAGAGACACAAACAAACATAGGAGGGTAGCCATGTGCCAATTGCAAGAATCTGTACTCCAGCCGCTGTTGAACTTCACGACAGAAACATTCTGATCTGCAACTGCGCTTGAAAAGAGGCCATTGAGGGATGCTCAGTGATTCACATATTCCACTATAATCTGTTTAGGAGAAAGTATCCACCAATAATTTTCACTCGGTACTAATTCTCTAAATATGCATACAATTCTTTGATAATTGACCTTGAGGCGTTGCCAGTCAGGTTATCCGTTTGATCCTACCTATTCCAAGCCCCCCCAAGATCAACTGCCCTTAGCATACAGACCAGAAGGGATTATATCATGGAAATGCAATACCCTTGATTATGTAATATATTGTACTATAAGAACGATACCTCAAGGGCATAATTGCCTTGTTCACAACTTTCACCCACACTCGAGTTCACCAAGTTATTTCACAGTCACTTTGGCTGAATTAGGGTTGATGGATCCGGAGTAACATAGCTTAATCTAATAATATAATAGATATCAAATATAAATACTTTAATTATGATTAAATGCATGACATTCACAATGGCTTACAAGGGAAGCGGCCGTCGCCTAACAGTTTGATTCGGTTGAAATCCCGGCGGTGTGATTGGTCTGTCATAGAGGCACGTACACGGTGGGGTGAGGTGGGGGGGGGGCTGGCAGCTGGCCCCGCTGTGCCCTGGACCTCCAAGGTGCCTTAATTTTTGCTTGTGTAGAATTAAGTGGCATCTTGTGGAACACACTTTGCATAGAATATCCATTTCTACGTTTAACCAAACGAAAAACTGAATTGTTGTTTTTTTGTTTCCTGTGAATGAGCCCGTCCAGAGACCCGCCATGTTGCACCACCATGGTTCTATGGTAGCCCAGAAGGGACAAAAAACTCCAGAGAGGATGCCTCTTCAATGAACGATCAGAATCGCCACCTCACACGTAAGCTGTGACCCCGATAACGATGACTCGATAACTAAACACAATTTATGACATCCTCAAGGATCCTCCTCACCTGTCATGGACGGTGATATCAGGTTTTTATAGCCAATGCCTCCATTACTTTCTCTCCTCCTCCTTCGTCGGGGGAGGGGTGACGGGAGGTGGGCTGTCACACAGGCATGTACACAGGGGGCTGGCCTCTGGGCCCCCCCCCCCCAGAGCAGCTGGCCTGCCGACCCCCTGGACGTCCACCTTGCCCCTTTCTCTTTAGTGTTCCATGTATTTTTAGGTAAAAGGTCCCTCCCATTGTTCTTACCGAGGAAGAATGCCCCGCAATCACTTGGCATGTCACTCGGAACGACTTCACCTGGCGGTGTGCCTCACACACTGACCTCCTCTGTCCCACCGCGGCCCCTCGCCAAGCCTGTCAATAAGGCAGGTAACACCATGACGACCCACCGCAACGTCGAGCTAGGAGTTCAACGTTGTGGGGGGGAGGGGGGTTAGCAACTGTAATGCATGCAGAAAGTGAGCAGCAGTTAAACAATAGGACAAGAGGACTTGATGAACAGTGATCGTTAAGCATTTTTTTGAATGACACCACCTAGACATTATTGTTCTCCGGATTTCCATTGTTGGGCATCAACCGTCCTCTTCACCGTTTTCCCCCCCCCCCCCCCCATCACCCTTCCTCCTCCTCCTCCTTCTCCTCCTCCTCTGTGGTATATAAACCCACCCCCTCTGAGCATCGATGTGTCAGAAAACAAGAAGCCTCTCTGCCCTAGCTCCGCCTTGACGTCTGGTCACGTGCTGTAAAAAAATTAAATAAATCGAGCCGCTGCTTGTTTTGCTAGCCTCCAAAAAGGATATAATATCTCGCTCCATCTATCCATCTCACATCAAAGTCCCAAGGGAGGCAGCAAGTCTATACCCAAGCTATTGCACCTGTCTGACTCGGTGACACCGGACAGAGAACTCGGGAGGAAAAAGTGCACTCCCTCACTCACCGACGGTGTGCTGTCTCAGCCCTGCACTCTGGTAACTATTCATCAGATAGTCTACTCAATTATTCTCTATGGAAATGTGTAGAGGAGATCGTTGCCATGGCTAACTGTGTGACTGTGACTGGATGTGTAGTGGCTGGGTTTATTTAGCTGATGGAACAGAAAGAGGGCTTTACTCTCCGACTTTGAGTTCACAATTTAAAGCAGTATATTACTTGGTTATTAAAATAACCAAGTAGGGCTTTCAGTGTTTAGTCTAGACACTGAAATGTTGTCTTGTCTAGTCTGTCACAGAAATGTTTACAAAGGTTACAGCATATCAGCAGATGTGGATTCTGAGCTGAGACACTAATCACCTTTGTGTCTCAGTAAAGGTAAATCTTAATGACATTTAAATATATAAAGACATGATGTTCTTACTGAAGCTTCACCTTTTCCAGTTCATTTGTATCTTCTATTTTTGCCATTTCTACCTGTAAAGAGCCTTGGGTCCTGATGAAAGGCATTACACAATTTATTTATATAATTATTGTAATTACTTAAACATGGCCTTTTGTACTCTTTTTGTCATCATTTGTGCATGGTCTTCAATCTTTCAAATGAGATTTGTCACGTTTGTATATGCAAATGATTATATGAACGTAATATTTCAGTTATACATGTACCAATACAAAAAAAACTGTTCCTATTTGATTCCATCAAAGCGCGAGTGATCACTCTACAGCAGGGCACTTGTGGCCAAGGCCATGTGAGATGAACGTGGTTGGTCACCCGTATCACAATATATGAAGTCACTGACAGAACACTGCTAACTATAGCATGAGTGACGACAGCCGTCCGTTGCAGTAGCACATACATGAGGGGTCAGGAGTCGCCATGGTTATGGCATGGATGGAATGCCGTGTTCATTTTTCTATTTACCATTTTATTTTTGCCGTTTAGAACTATGACTATGCAATGGCAATCACGTGTGCTCACACAGAAGAGGTAAAATATAAACACCAACAAGTGTTTGTTCAGAGTTTTCATGATTTGAAACATCAGCTGCATGTCAATTTATAATGTACATTATAAATTGGATAATGACCACCTAATCCTGTATTATGATCTGTTGATTTCAAATTGTAATTAAGTTGTCAAGGTAATCTTTCACAAAAAAATGGCACACGATTTATCTCCATTACCGTCTACACATTATGACAGCTGACCGACTACTCTCTGAAAACGAGACAGATAGCGTATTTGATCTGCTGTCTTATTGAAATGTGACGACGGAGGACTGTTTCTAGTGTTGTAACATTATACACATCACATGCGTCAGGCTTCCAGAGGCATCAAGAGTTCACCGTCTGGACCCAGCGAAGCAAAAGGTTAAACACAGTCCATGTGACCTCTTTACTGCTGAAAATAACACCAAAGACACCACTGAAGAACTAATCCATCATGCAGAACACTCGCCGTGCAGACACTGGTATTTAAAATAGTTTTAGAAGTCATTGGACTTGTAAAACTATTTTAGGCTTATACTTGTTTGTCTGTCATTGCAGCAATGACATCGCCCTGTTGTTATTAAACATATGGACACTATTAGAGCACCAGCAATAGGATTACATAACAGTGATGATGCTTATTATATTGTTTTCTGATTGCAGATCAGCCGTTGGCCTGTTGAACCGACTCAAAATGTTGAAACGGGCAAAGCTATCTGACCCGACGACGACCGGGCAAGGTACGGTAAAGCGGTTGGTTCCAACTCGACCTTTGACCTTAAGTTCATGTTCAGATAAGAAGATGGCAAAAATATGAAATGTCGGTTGGAGGGCTAGTAAAGAATTGAATAAATCCTACGAGGTTCTGTGCTGCTCTGCACACAATCAAAATATTAGGCAGTGGTAAATGAAACGGCCGATATGAGGAGGAGATAATCCAACAGGCTTTTTATGAAAGCGACAGAAATTGGAACTTAATGAGAGTGCATACGGAATTATCAAGCGTGAAATGTCCATTTAAGAGATATCAGAAGGAAATGGACCATCTTCAGCATTCAGACGCTTCCCCAGCCGATGTAGACGATTTGCCAGAAAGTTAAGAATGAGAAGAGTCGGGTTTACTACCCTATATCGCCACATGAATATTCATATATAATTATATAGTGGGTGACGATGAAACGAAACGGCAAATAACACACTGCGTGTCTTATCCAATCAAAGGGTGTGGGTGACGGGTGAACCTTGTGGGAACATTTAGTAGCCATAACCGGTTGGTAGGAGTAGCAAGAATCAAAGCTCTAATAGAATGCTAGCAAATTGGACACATCCATACATCCCAGGCTTGGGGAAAAGGCAAACCGAACAAGGACAACAGATCTACTACAGGTGCTGGTATGATGGTGCAAGAGCTTATCGTAGCATGGTGATGCAGTACGTAAGTGGCGTAAAGATGCTGGTGGTGCAGAATGTGTTGCATCATGGTGATGTTGGTGGTGCAGTAGGTATTGGAGCATAATGATGATGCTGCTGGTGCAGAAGGTACACTGTAGCCAGAACCAATTGAACGGGTCTGGTCCCTCAGTTTTCACAGAGGGACCAGAACTTGAACATGTTTGTAGAATCTCCAAACATCGTAGAAGTATACTGGATACTATATCTCCAATGGAGATGTATACTTCTTCTACAGGGGGAAAATGTGCCCCCCTGTTCATATTAAGCTAATGCTTAGCAACCCGTGCTTTACAAACTTGTTAATTGCACACCTGAAAAGGTGTTCACTCCGTC
>JAOTIX010000001.1:9561856-9575813 GCA_027123715.1 Gaidropsarus macrophthalmus
CCTCGCTCCCATCAGTCGGTTGTGGCCAACAAACGGACACACCGAGGCTTGGAGAGAGAGAGAGCGAGAGAGAGAGAGAGAGAGAGAGAGAGAGAGAGAGAGAGAGAAGCATTACAGCCCGACGACAAACAGAACACAGAAGAAGAGAATCTCCCACAGACACAACTCCCGGCAGAGCGACCGAGGCGTCTGTGCTGCAGTGTGCCGTCTAATTTGCCAGGCATGGAACAGGACAGGGGAGAGGGGAGGGGGGAGTGGGGAGGGGGTGGGGGGGGAGGAGGATGAGAGAACGGGAGCAGGAGGAAGTGGAGAAGAGGGGGAGGGTTGGACCCAGCGATGCCTGAGTACAGTCGCCCAGCCAGAGCAGCCAGCCAGGGATACACACAGGAAAGGGGGGCAGAGTGGAGGCAGCCCGCCGCAGTGCACACACACAGCCCCATAATGTCTCCTCCTCATGAATTATTGAACGGAGCCCCGGTGGGAGAGGCATAGCGACAGGGCGGGGCCCGAGCCAGCACACACACTCCCCCCGCTCACACTCGCTCCCCGCCATCCCTGTTCAGCACCGCCGCCATTGTTTATGATAATTAAACAGAGGAGCCGGCACACAGGGGGGACATGGGGGGGCGGGGGAACTCCTTTGCGAAAATGGTACATCATCATCCAATTGGGCCGGTCTTGGTGTAAATAAAAAATGCAAACGTTCTCCCAGGAATGGTAGGACTAAAATGTGCATCTCCGTGCAGTGTCAGCAGTGCACGGTCTCTGAATGGGTCACTCACGTTGCATGTAGCTTCTGCCTGACGGAGCTGCTCATCTGGGGAGTGGTGGATGTGTGTGGGTTTGACTGTGCGGTGTCAGATTCTCCACTCATTTCCTCCTTCCTTACAACTGCCGCCTCCACCGCCTCCATTGTGCCTCAGCCCTTCACCGAAGCACAATACACCATGAGATCAATAAGCCCTCGCACAAAAGCAGTTACCATCTGCAGCCGCGTGCAGAAAGTTACCGCGACTCCCGTAAAAAAGGCCAATGTAAACACGCACTGTTAGTTCAGCATCGTGTGGTCGCTGCTTGGAGCACACAAACATGGGAGGGGACATTGTCATCACTTTATGTGATGCGAACATGAAATCATTGCAATAATGTGAGGAAACTGAGGATTGCTCCAAAATCTGACGAAAGTACAAGTTTGCACGCAGAAATGTATGACACTCAGCAGATATCCTCAGTACGCTTGCAAGAAGTAAAGAGACAAGGTTACAACTAATTTAGGAATCATCAGGGATCATCATTTCCCCACAAAAGTGATGTCTTTATTTCAGAGCATAAGTCGCCCTAGTAGGGGAGGGAACAAAACATCTACTTATGTTCAATTGCATGGTGAAGGCAAAAATCACCATCTCCGTGTCCCAAGTTCAGAATACAGCCGCTATCGTTTGGTCCTACTGACGACGTTTCCCTGTGGTGGTCTTCTCAGGAAGGCTGTAGACTGTGATGGAGATATCTGTGTGTTTGAAGACCTGTTCCAGCATCTCAGACACCTGTTCCCATTTCAGTCGGTCAAGGCCACAGCCAATCCTATTGGATGAAATAGATACAAAGTACATATTAGTGAGATATACATCTTTTATCGTATATCTCACTAATACGGCCAATTGGTCAAAATGCCAGGAGGCGAAGATTCAAGGCTTATATGCGGGCTAACGTCAGATAGATTGCTGTATCGTGGAATTGTTAGTCATAACTATGCAAACCGTGGCATCGATATTCTGGTGACTCCGTTTAATTCACAATGGGTCAGCATGTCCGCCAAGCTTGATCTAAGGCTTTCGTAGGTTGGTTTGTCGCTGAACTTTCTCTTGGTGATCTGAAATACAACAGGAACGAAAAGTATTATCATAAGCAAATACTTGTGATACTCACACCTTTTAATTAATCAGTAATACATATAAAATGTGCTGCAGGTAAGAACTGAGAGTTGTATGAACAGAGAGAATGAGAGCAGGATTTGGAAACTCAAAACAACCCCAAAACTAAAATGCTGTTACATCCAACGCACCTGTGATTGACAGGCAAGATGAATTATACAAGATGCCCTGATTGTCCAGACATTTCCCAGAAGTAGATCTCAAATCTAAATTGGCTCATACAGAGGCAGGTGCTGAAACAGATAATCTCACAGCATATTTCCCTTGCTAGTTGCTGACGGACAGCTAGACCATTTCTAACTAATTACCCTGAAAGAACATGTCTTAAATCTTACCTACAGCACCTTTAAAGTTGACATTACAGAAACAATAATTGAACAATAAACATTTACCAAATAGTATACATATCGTCTGCCTCTTTTCAGTACAGCACATTGCCCTGGATTTTTTTCTGCAAAGGTAAAAACCAAAGTCATCATTAGCAAGATTAGCCAATCGGGATTTGTAACAGAAATGAAAAGCACTCCGCTAGGGGGGGGGGGGGGTCGTAATGTGATTTATATATGGTTTTCAAATGAATTATTACCTGGTCATTTGTGTTATAAAACTGTTGGAAAATCGTGGATTTTCTAATAAAGACTAGCTAGCCTCTTCGACAGACGAAAAGGCAGAAACTTTAGGTGCGCTCGTGCCGCATTTTTAGGTTTGTCAAACAGGACACACCCACCAACCAATCAGAGGTAAGAGATTCCTGCAGGAAGGTTGCGATTTCCCTAGCCCCATTTGTGCCTGTTCTTAAGTGTACACTAGCATCCATCCACAACTGTAGAATATTAATTTGAGGACGATACGATAAGGGTGGGCTAGTGCCCACTGACCACAAGCCATCGGGTGATGAATGTTTTCTATATACCCGTGACTGACTCACTCTGTGCTTTCAATTCCTCCACTCCGTTGAATTTCTTTTTGAACATGACGGCGATGCCTGCCCCCATGCGGCAGTCTTCACTAATGCAGTGAGCCAGCGCTTCATCCTCCGGACAGGAGAACAGGTCCCCTTGTACATGACTTACGATGCATCGCTCCTCTGCTGACTGCAAGGACGAATAAACGGTATATATACACACACCATAAGCTGCAAGACACAACCGCGATCCACATGTGTTGGGCACACATTCAAGTTTAGACTGTTTACCTCCAGTACGGAGCTCGGGTTTTCAACTTCGGATGACATTCAGTTTGGCATCTAGGATATTATCAGGCAGGGCTATATAGTGTGCAATGGCGAGCAATGGGGAAGTGAGGAAGTGGGGAAGTAAAGAAAAACAAGGGTCTTAAAAATGTAAACCTGAAAGCAATTAATTTCAACATTACACGTTCTATATTGCTAAGTGGTCGAGTCATGTTTGCAGAAACTTACAATCAGTATTGGCCTTCCGTTTGTTTGGCTGCACATTCAAATGAGAATCTCTTTGGTCATTGAAACAGCATCAGGAGTCACGGTCAGCACAGCACGCTGTGTAGACAGTTTGCAAAGCCTTCTATATAATTTACTTCCTTGTTGACATGTTTTCTTCTTTGACATCAATATCAAAGTATCCCCATCATGTTTCGATGAAATACTGCCCTCGCTCTGTTTCAAATGGAATAGAATATTTCAGAATTTTATTTGTATTCCAAAATAAAAAGATCCCTCTTAATACATTCACAGATAACTTCTTTGTCATACAATATATACATACACTTTTGTTACAATTAAATTGATGTGCATGTGTTTACGTAACAAGAGCCTATAAAAGCCTTATAAGTCTATTGCAAACAACACATATGATACAATAGAAAAAATTAAAAAGTATCAAATGAATGAAAATAAAATGGAAGTCCTTATGTCATGCAATGGTTACACAATGATAACTATGAAATGATAGTTGCAGTCCTGTTATCCGCATTATCATTCCTGCATCCATTCCTTGGGATTCAGGTCCACCTGCAGCATCTTCATCACCCACTTATCCCGCTTAGCTCCCTCCATGAACTCCTCCAGAGAAAGCTCCCCTATATAGGCCAAGAGACAAATTCACCATATGGCAGTGAGCGAGCATTTCACATATGTACTGTGTGTTACAGCAGCTAGGCTTAATAAAAGAGCCGGCTTTGCATGCAATCATGTCCCTAAGATTGCTTCAAGAAAAAGACCCAATCACAAGACACACTCAGACTCGTATATAGCCACAGCATGTTCAGAAAACACACACACACACACACATATATACATACATAAAACATATAATATTCATGGAGAAATTATTGTGCAAAGCCGGTGGAGCCAAAATGCTATTATGATCCTAATCGACTCGTACCGTCTCCATTCTCATCCAGCAGCTCAAATATCCTGTCCACAACCTGTTCAGGTGTCAGGAGGTTGCTCTCTTCATCCAGATCCCTGTGGCAGGCTTTCTTCAGCCGGTAGATGGACTGTCAGGCAATACAATTCATTCAATGTTAAGTTATCTGTTGCCATTACATGGCATCATACAGCATGTCATTGTACAGCCATGGGGCAATGTTGTCATCACTACTATTCCAAACATTACCTCCACAATGTCAAGGAGCTCCGTTTTGTCAATACAGCCGCTACCGTCTTTGTCGTACATTTTAAACGTCCATTTGAGCTTGTGCTCCAGCTTGCCCCTCAGGACCAGGTTCAAGGCTGCCACATATTCCAGGAAGTCAATGGTGTCGTCCTTATTAGGTCAAAAGCGATGTGTCATGGTTTCATGATACAGTCAAGTGAAATGTATTCTATTGAAATGAAAAGCCTTTGTGGGAGATTGACTATTGACACAGTGGTTAAGCATGACATTGTGGGTGCCGAATATAAGAGGCATACTGACAAATGTTGGAGTGTTGATTTTGATACAATTTGTATTAATAAATAAAATATATCCTTACTCCATTCCGGTCAAAAGCTCTGAAGACATTTTCAATGTAATCCGTGGCCTGCTGGTTTTCCGTCACACCAAAGAAGCTCTTGAACTCGTGCAGGAAGAGGATCCCGCTTGGGCACTCCAACACAAACTTCTTGTACCACTCCTGGAGCTCTGCCACATCAATCTCCTTGTCTGGGTCACTGTCCTCACTTAGTCTCTGTCCCATCTGGAAAGGTTCCTCAAACTACTCTGCTGTTGTTGTTTATGTCACCTTATCCAACACGTGATGGACCAACCCGTTGTTGCTCTTTCTTCAACGTTGTCTCTTACTTTTTGCATGTATATTTCAATTTTGTCACATACATTATCCTATCCACCTCAGCTCCAATGTATTAATTAAACCAGCTATAAGACCAGAGAAACTTCAAAAACCCCTTCAGTGTGACTTGAGAGGGCTGCCCTCTCTCTCTTTCTCTCTCTCATCGGAGCACGTTGTGATGGGAAGATTAGACATGTATGCACACGTCTATCAAATTAAGAAAGAGGTCACTAGAGTAGCAGTTCCCAGCAAACACACAAGCTTTGGAAACTCTCCCATGCTCCCATGTTTTCAGTAACCATGCCGACAATGAGGTCATTGGTAACTATGTTTACCTAAAGGTTTATTACATTTTATTACCTATATATTTCTCTTTGACTTGCACATTCTTATATTGCAGGATGTGTCACACACTTAAATTGCAAATGTTTGCCTACAACGAATCATTGTTTTTAAAATGTTCATGGTCACACACATAGCCATTATATTCAAATGAATATGAATTCTAATAATAACAGTGGTGTTAAGCGTAGGTCGTCATGGTCTTTAAGACGTGGTCTGTCTAGAACAATCATTTTGACTTAGACATTAGCCTTTGGGTAAGTGTGTGTGCAGGTTAAACCCTCACCCTCCCTGCAGCTTTCAGAGCTGCTGACACCAGGTTTTGTAAGGACACAGAGGGGAACACATGCTAATCTTAGCCTCCAAGTGTCACAGCAATCTGAGGACTCACTGAATAATTCCACTATGATTAAAATGATTCATACCTCCTCTTATCAGCCAAGGGTTTAACCGAAATAGATTTCTTTGTTTCCCCAATGAATCAAGGGTATATGCATGCTTCTGGTAGAAACTTCAATTTTTAGACTGCCCGTGTGTCTATTGCTGCTCAAAGCTGTCCCAAGTGTCTCAATTTATGTCTAACTAAACATTTTTATTGAAGGTGAAACAAAAAGAAGAAAATGTCTTGCCTTGAATAAAGTATGCACCACACTTCAACACATTTATTGGCTCTCTTGAAAAACATAACATAACTCAACCATACAATTTCCACCATTACATTTTTTGTTAAAGGCAGTGGACTAGTTTATAAAAATCTACAAATTACAGATATATAAGGTTCTTAATAAGGACAGTAGTGTTACATCCACTGACAGAGCTTCAATTCAGTTGTCTGTCAATGGAAAATAATCAGGCTGATCATTACCTAGAATACTAATAGTTAACTGCACACAATATTTCTCAACATTATAGGGCTCAATTGTATTGCATAGTGCAAGATGAAGATATGGAATCAATTCCTGTCCCATCTATCATTGCAATATCATTCAAGGACCCCAACAAAAAGACAATTTATAGGACAAACCAAACAAGTAAAATGGATAAACATTTTGGCTGTAATAGGGTTATAGAACAGTTCACACTTTGCATGTTGTTTGTGATATACAAAGACTACAAACAATACAAAATATGTGTTTGTATACGTTAATGTGTTCAAGTTTATTTTACAACCACTTTAACTCTAGCCTCTCCTGGTACCAGTGCCGTACTGGTACTAGGTCCTGTACTAGAGCAGAACCCACATCTTCGATGTGTCTCATACAGTGTAAACTAAGTGGAGCCTATTTTTCCCTGAGTTCAGTTGGGCTCTGCAGCACCCTCTGTAGGTAGGTCGGCTGTACTACAGGGAGATGAAGGCATTGGCTTGTTATCGTTGATGCTAGCCCCATCCCCACTGTCCTCACCTTCTGGGCTTTGAGCCGTGCCTGAGCGATCCAGCTGCTCTGATTGGTCTGTGGTTATGTCAGTCTGTAGAGTGAGGTCAGGGTCCAGGTCCGCCTCGCTGTCTGAAGACTCCTCTGGCCTATTAGCAGGTGGTGACGGAGGCTCTGGGGAACAGAGTGAACGTGTGCTTACTACATGGTTCCAATCTTACAGGAGGTCAATACAAACAAAAGTAAATGAACATTAGTTAATGCAGTAATAAGCATTATTATTTAGCAAAGGGGTTAGGGTTAGGATTACCCTAACCCCATTTAATAATGTATACATGAACCATTGGTAAATCATTCCCAGACCATTAGTAAACTGGTAATTCCTGCATTCAGCAATGTTAATTGATGGCAGATTAAATGATCTTATACTTATTATAAAGTGTAACCATGGTTGTAATTTGATGTGGTTGTAATACTGGATGGAATTCATAAAAATGCGAAGATTCAATGTCACAATATCTTGTCTCGTAACTTCCCACCTACCGGTAAATTCAGAGGTTTCCATTTCCCCCACAGGCGCAGCTATCCCTTGTGTTTTGCAAACGCCCTGGGGGGTCTCCCCCGTCTCCATTGTGTCCCCTGACCCCGGGGGAGAGGGGGACACCCTCCGCTCCCTCTCATCGTCCGCCTTCTCATCGTCAGCCTCCTCCTCCTCTTTGTGGTGCTCGACCTTGACCCTCTTAACCTCCTGGAGGGGTCTGTCGCAGCGGTCCTCACTGCGATGGCTCTTCTCCCATCTGCTCCGAAGGGTCCCCTCGCCCGCTGGTGACATGGCGCCGCTGCACAGAAACACCCCCCCGCAGCCCACCGGCCGTCAACAAAACATTCAAAACACGGATCCCATCCGGTCATGCATTTCAGCAGAATATAACGGTGTATTTACTGAAGCAATCAGACCCTCTTGGTGGGCGTGATGTATGACAAATAAATGTGCATACCGGTACATATTTTTTTATAGGCTTATCTGTGCCTTTAAGGACAGGACAATGAATAAGAATGTAGCATGTTGAAGCTGGTTGCAGAAAAGAGGGAACAACGTGGAGCATAGGACCACAGGTGGGGGCCGAACCCTGGTCGATACCCGGCGTAGTGCCTACATGGCCGTGAGCAGTAGCGTGGCGTGTCGTGTCATAAATCTGCCCCAGAAATTACCTGATGTGGCGGTCTGTCTTGTCCTCTGGTGGCGGCAGTCTCTCTCTGTTGAGCAGGGTGCTGGGTAGGCCGTTTCTTAGAAGTGAAATGGTCAGTGGCTTTGGTGGCACCGCTGGTCCACTCACATTGGGACCGCTGCAACCATGAAACACAAAATAAATCCACTTCTTTGATGGTAAAAGCAGAACCGCAAAGGATTCCTGAGGCGGCTTCAACCATTGACAACGACTGAAGTCCCACCTGTCTGAGGACACAGAGGAGCTGGCAGGGAACGGCCCTCCATTCATTCTGTTTACATTGGCTTCCCCATTTTTCCTTCAAAACAAGAAAGGATTGGTTATTGACGGTTTTATTCATCCTTTCTTTGCCTTATTAATGTGTCTAAATACATATTGATTTTGTATGGGGGTGCATGTGCATCTGAAGCAGCACCACAAAAACAAGACATGATCAATAGCTAAGCAGATTCATTCTTGAGTTACTTACTCTGACGGAGGGCGGACGCTGCTCACCACCATGACATTCTGAAATATACAGACAGAAATAACAGTTGGACAAAGTAGCCCAAAAACGAATTATTTTTAATTTATTTCTATCGTAATGAACACATTAGTTGTCAATGCATCAGTCACCTTCTCCACACCCCTGAGAAACTTCTCTGTTCCGGTGTAATTCCTTGTTGGGTCCGTGAGCAGTTCACACAGACGCTGAATAGTAAATGGAACGCTGGAAGAAATGAAATTATTAAAAAACATCTATACCATTTTTTTCTATTAAAGGATCAGATTTGTCTATTTGGCAGGCATCCACATATCTCAATCTCAGCCCATACTCGGCTGTGCAGTATGGGTCAGGCAAAGCCCTGCCTCTGGGACCTAGCCAACAGCTACATCACTGCACCTGAGCAAGCAGCCGATCTCAACCTTAGGACCTTATGGCCAAATAACCGTTTACAATGCCAATAACACTTGCCAAACGCAGATGCATTTGAGCCGTAACCACAAATGCATGTGATGTGCTAAACAGACCAGGGCATCTGGGGCTCCAAGTGTGTCCTAACCAGTCATGTCAGGTTTATTTGTAGGGGCATGAAGGAGATTGCTTGCCTAACCTTCAGCGCGGAAACAGGCCAAGTTCAAATGTCATGGTTAAATAAACAACGCTAAACTCACCCACTGTAGCCATCGACTATTTTCACAATTCTCTCCTTCATCACATCAAAGGGGACATAAGCTACGTTTGGATTAGGTGACCCTCTCTGTTCAGGGGAAGAGGCGTGGAAGTCATCCATAACGTTTTCCATCTTGAACAGAAAATATGTTTTGAACTTGGACCAGGGAATGCTGAAAAATAAAGAAAACCACAAAGAATTACAAGATGTACAGTAAAATGAACAAAAATAATATCAACAAAGTGTGCCTCGAACGCTGTGGTTTCACCCCTTACAATACAGATACATAGCATACATAATAAATAAAAAAGACATCTTCATCTTGATCCACTCGTGTATTTGACAGTCACTTACAATGTCTCCCCAGTCTTCGCCACATCCATCAGGAGCTGCTCTAAAATGGGACAGGACTCTTTTGTTTCTTTCTTCTCGAAGTCTGTGAATTCATTTCAATGAAAACAAGAACATATGCAATTGTGAAATCTGATTTTGTCACAGAAAAATGCATATGTAAGCCACTCATAGCTGTATTTCAAAATGTAACATAAGTTAGCAAAGAGCTCAAGCCTTGATTCACTTGTCATTAAATGCGGTGTGCTTTCATACACGTCTCTCACCACTAGACTTTGGCGACCTACGCCAATTTCACTAAACAACATAATTTTACCCAAGGCAATCGTAATAGATTATGCCGCTTATTTGTCTGACGGTGTATTCATCCCCATCACTGTATATTGACCTCGGAAGGCTTCCAATATTGCATCAATCTCCATAGTTGTACCGAGAATGCGCCAACAAGCTAGCAGAAGCAACCACAACTAAACTGGTAGTTGTTGCAGCTGCAACAGCGCATGCGCGACGCCGAGCAAAGACACGTTCCAGATCTCCAAAACACGGCGTCTCGCATGTCATTTTAAAGTATCAATATACTAATATTTGGGACATTTAATGCACATGGGATATTTTAAATTGAAATACAATTATTTTGACTGAGATCACTTCAATTTAGTTGGATGTCATGTGAGCTACCAGCACCCATGCTTGGATGGTGTGCGCTGTGGGTCGCTCCACCACAGACAGTGGGCGTCATATGTTGTGACGGCAAACCGGTGAAGCCAATGAGTCAGCAGCTGTATCAATTAGCTACAGACCTCACAGTAAATAGCAGCATTTACGCAACGCGAAAACAATAACAACACGATTGCCTCGCTCTTATACCGTTCATTATATTTGGATCGGTTTGGTAAATATGGCAGTGCCCGCTGCCACAACATTGCAACTGAACACGTCAAGTCCAAACCTGCTCACTTCTCAAGATCACAACATCCACATCGGCGAAAGAGATTTGGAAAACATTGCAAATAGCAATGACAACACACTGCCTCTGCATTCCCCGTGGACTTTCTGGCTGGACAGGTACGTTAATGGTATAGCGATTGAAGCAACGTCCTATCCCCGACACGGTAAAACATTCAGGCTTTTGTGCACAACAAAGACCAATACATGATGGCCTAGATCAATGTAAAATGTGTCTTGTTGCTTTCTACAACTTTAGGATTGAAGTTACTAAACAACTGAATAAATATTGACATGTTTGCCACATGTAGATTGGGTTGCCACTGGGTAACATACTGTCAACATTGTCTCTCTGACCTACATAGTCAAGAGATCCACTTGGAACCACCAGGAAACACATATCTTTTATTTTTGACGGTTCAATTTCGGTTCAGACATTAATGTTGATTAGCCTGTATTGTTAAAGATTATTATTATTATTATTATTATTATTATGTTATCGCTATCGTTATTGTTATTATTATTATTGTCGGTATTGTTAGGCACATTATTGTGCTTATAAAATGACGTGTTTGTTCAAATCTATAAATGGTCAATCTCTCATACTGATCGAGTTAATCAAAGCAGGTCAATTCAGGTAACGCAACAAGTAATACGTTTTGTGCGTGTGTGTGTGTGTGTGTGCGTGTACATGTGAGGGTGGTGCAATAGAATGGGGTCAACGGTGTTTATTTCCAGAGAATTGCTCTCTATATCCTAACTTGCCCCCATAGCGTCATGATAGTTGAACCATAAATACATGCGTGTGCTATTTTCTCTTAGATTCATATGCTGAAATTATCTGTATTCCTCATATAGCCATTAGCCAACTACAGTCCATACATTTAAACCACAACCATTTAGTGGATATCAAATATTGAACATTGAATTTCGTTGAATTCCACTGAATTGTCAGATCTCTACCTGGAACCACAGCAGCTGAATGTGAGTCAAACTTGAAAAAGATCTACACAGTGGAGACTGTTCAGGTGAGTACAAGTGTTGCCTGTTTATGGCTATGTGTATGATTCAGATACATATAAACAAATAGGATTACTCTTTTGAATTCAGCCGTGGACATGGTTGCAACTTGCCCTGTGTCCTTCATTAGTGATCAATTTTGTCTTTATTGGAAATCATATGTAGGGACTGTATCGTAAATAGCATAATTGTAGGTAGAGTTTAGCACACAACAAGCACCACGTGAATCTTATGGAATATTTTAACATTGATCAATACGAGTCAGTTTTGATTGCATATGTGTGTGTTTTCCCATAGAACTTCTGGAGAGTGTATAACAACATACCGGGCGTTTCCAGCCTGCCCCTGAGATGCACGTATCACCTGATGAGAGGGGAACGCAGACCACTCTGGTGAACCTTACTGCAACCTCATCAACCTCATCACATCAAAGACCTGTGTTATACGCGTTTTTCACTAATCAGTAGCCCAACATCATACAGTCGTTGGGATTCTTGCAGCCAGTGCGCAATTCCATTACATCCTTCGATAGCATGTACTGAAGTCGGTTAACAGCAAAATAGATTGAAACTGGTGTCCACCACCATTCACTTGCAGTGGTCTACCATAAGCCCGAAGAGTATAGAAAACCAAGCTTATAGACAAAGCAATTTACTGTGGAACACATGGAACTATATACATGCTGGCTAGGAGCTCGGGAACATTGATTAAGTCACAACTGCCCAAATTTTACCTTGTGATGACAGTTTTAATATAAATTGTGTTTCTTCGTGAAGGGAGGAAGAAAGCAACGCCAAGGGCGGTGTCTGGAAAATGAAAGTGCCCAAAGAATTCACAGTGAGTCTGGTTTCTGTCACTCCCTTTGTACCGTGTTGTGTTTGTTTTCTAGTCGTGACAGTTATTGTGCACTTTTTACAGTCAGCTGTATGGAAGGAGTTGCTGCTGGCTACAATCGGAGAACAATTCAGTGATTACTGCGCATCAGGTAGTGTGGGGTAATGGGTCTTTTGAAAGAAAGCCCTGATGCACATCAGGTAGCATGAAATAGCATCTTTTTTTTAAGACAGCGCCTATCACTTATCAGCTAGTGTGAAAAAATTGATTTGAAAGAAGCCATTGTTGGAACAACGCACTGGTGTCAGGTGATATGTGAACAGCGTCTTCCTCCCTTGCAGGAGATGAAGTGGTGGGAGTGAGCGTCAGTGTGAGAGACCGAGAAGATGTCATTCAGGTTTGGAACGGCAATGCCTCCCGGGCGACTGATGCAAACATCTTAGGACGCATCCACGAGCTCCTCCCACAGATATCCTTCAAAGCAGTATTTTACAAGTGTGAGTATTTACCACGGTTACATTTATAAACACGCATAATTTGGCAAGGGCTAATACAAAATATAGTTTAATCTAAATGTAGCTTTTTGTGTCCACAATGGCAGCCCACCAGGAGCACCATGCCTTTGAAGGGGGACGCTCAAGGCACTAAGTAAAGGCTATGCACACAACAGACTTGCAAAACCTTTGTTGCATATTGTGTAAGGCAACAGTTCTCTCATTCATTTCTCAAACCAGTGTGTGTTGGTCTTTATATATTCGCCTGGTCAGAGGAAAAGTGAACAGTGTACAGAACACATTTAAATGTCACTATTTTCACTGTGTCGAAATGACCACTTGCACAAACAACAATATGTAATCAGGCCCGGAGTGCAGTGATTTATTTGTAGCTGTTTGTTCATCGCTTTAGGCTATGAATAGATTTCGCAAGGAAAATGGGTTGTCCTTCAACTTTTGCTAGGGCAAAAAGGTTTTTTAAACTGCTGACTTTTTCAAAACTGTAAACATGATATAGTTGATGTACATTAAGATTTTTGTAGATGTATGAAAGCATATTTTTACCTTTGCTGCTCAGACAAAGTTGTGTCGGCGTGCATCTAATTGTTACTCTTTCTTTTAAGAGAGCTTTAACTTGGAATGTGAATGCAATCTAAGGCTTTTAATAGGGTTTTTCTTTGTGTGCATTTTATACAATGATGCATAAACTTTGCTGTAGAAAATGATTTGTAAAAGCATGGTTTAACATTGTTTTGATTGAACTAGTGAAGAGTTTTTAATGTGGTTGCAATAACTATACATGAGTCTGATTCTAGAGCATGTTTAGCTGCTAAGAAATATATGTGAAAGTGTTTCAGGATATACAGATGGTTTTTTAAGGTAGTTCAGATTTTATCTGTGATTTGTGATTTTTAACCTAAACCCTTACTTCTTGTGACACCTCTTATAATAAGAAAGATTACTCTGTGTGTGTGTGTGTGTGTGTGTGTGTGTGTGTGTGTGTGTGTGTGTGTGTGTGTGTGTGTGTGTGTGTGT
>JAOTIX010000001.1:9626379-9640845 GCA_027123715.1 Gaidropsarus macrophthalmus
TTTTTGTGTGTTTGTTTTTGTGTGTTTGTGGTGTGGTTTTGTTGTGTGTGTGGGTGTGTGTGTGTGGGGGGGGGGGGGGGGGCACACGGCCCCTTGTGTTTGTGTGTGCATGGCAAAGAAAAAAAACCAAAACAATGGCCGCACAGTCTTGAAAAGCCATACCCCTCTCCTCTCTTTCCCCCCCGATCCAACCCATGATTTGACTGACTGGGCCCAACGGGGCAAACTGCCTCTGTCTGGCACTGTCCGCTGCTCCCATGGGGACCCATGGGTTAAAGTATGATCCATCAGATCATCAACTGATATTTAAATTACAATGTCCTGACAATCCTCTGCAAGATGGAGATACCGCATCGCGTATACTATAGTTGTACTACAGCAGTAATATAGTGGTACTAAACAAATTTTTTTGGCCCAAAAATGATTGCAAGGGACAAAAACACATGACCCTGACCACAACCCATCAGCATTAGCCCTAGTGATGAGGCATACTGTGGGCAGTGCTTTTCTCCTCGATGAAATCCTCATCGCAGCAGTAATGACAGAATCGTCTTCTCTCATGCTTCTTGCACACTCCGAGCACGAGTATCTCCGACAGTCGTAACGCAATCCTCCCTTACATTGTTCTCATGCATTTCATATGCATCTCTCATGTTTAGCTTTGAATCTCAAAGGGTAAAATACAGAAACACAAAACAAAAAAACGTAGCAGAGAAAGCTTTGACTACCTTTGCAGGTCGACACAGTGTGTCCTTCATTTGTCTAGAGGGAGTTCCCTGTACACACACACACTAAAACTCACACATGCGTGAAAACAGAAAGCCATATTCCATAGTAAAAACAAAGTCCCCTGTAGGAGCTCAGAGGTGCCTTGCTACTCACACACGGTAGAACGAGCAGGGTCTGTAAACGTGCACTTGCATGGCCTCCATGTTTGTTCACACACACCCCACTGCCCAGGCCTGCCCACCCCCTCCACCACCACCACCCTCCCCACCCAAGGTGCACCACCTGCCCTTGGGAGAGTGGTGAAAGTCATGCCGGCTGCTGGGCTGGCTTCAGTCAAGTCATGTCGTATCCCAGACATGTGCCAGTAGGGGGAGACTGCAGCCCTGGCTGCTGGAAGTCTCCATTGGCCACACAGAGGGTCAGGGGAGGGGACAGACTGAGGCCCTGTCCTGGAGGACCCCGGTCCCCCCACACGCTGTCTGCCACTACAGCTAGGGGCCTGGAACATTTCATTGCATATGAATGGAATGTTGCATTAAAGTAAAATACATTAAAGCAGTTATTCTGCAATTGTTAAATGATGTTAAATGATTATTATTGATGTCAACTTACAAGTACAGCACAGACAGCATGGGCCGAAGAGGGGTAACTAACTACATTCTATTAGAGTCCTCATACTGTATAAAATGTATATGCAAGTCCTAGGCAGGTACTATAATTAAGTTAAGTTCAAGGTCAAGTCTTTTATAGTCAGATGCACAGAACAAGGGTCACTGGGTCAAATGGAGCACTGAAATTCACAAGTGACTGAAACTATTCAGGGGATCATTTCATAAAAAAAATGCTAGATACCTAACCAAGAGTTAAATTGTAATGTTGAGACGTCATTACAGTGGTCACCACTAGAGGGCTGTATTTTGTTGACAGGCATTTTTTCACCTATGCTATTGCAGCATATGTATTGCAGACTGCTCTAGGGAACGAACGCGTCCTGGTGTCAATAAATACCAAACAAACAAAGCTAAACACACAACCAGAGGTAGACGTAACTAGAGCACCGGTGAGTCATCATTAGTACTTACTCGCTTACTAATCATTCCCCGGAGATGTACTAAGCACATTCTTCACTTGTTTTTTACTGCTGGGCTACTGTTCCAATGGCAGCCCAGGTGCTGTGGGGCCTAGTGGAATACAGCTGTATACGTTGACCTCCACATGACTTCTGAGCATTCTGTCCCCACCACTGTCTGCATATGGTGCGCACAGCCGCACAAACACACACATGCACACACACACACACACACACACGAACACAGATCCCAGTTCATATTTAATCACACTACTTTGCAAATGTTCAATCGATTTAATAAATGTATTTGAAAAGGTTGAGAAACACCATGACACAGGAGAATAAACTATGTTTCGATGATTAATCCTTTAAGAGGAATGTTTTCGGGCAGGCCTGGCAAGCTGGTTCTCTAACCAGGTTCTCTAATTAGATTTTGTGTCCTCCATCAGAACATTTGCTGGTTTACAGTTTGAAGGGCTTTTCCCAAAAAGGTCAGCGCACTTTTGACCCAATGGATGGAGTTGGATTGGATTGATCCTTTTCCCAAAAGAACCAATCACATCACCAGGATAGATTTGAATGGTGCGAACCCAACCACCAAACACTTCTGGTTGTGAGGACATCGAGAACAACAAACACATCTGTCTGTGTCACTCAGCGTGCATCTATGTGTGTGTGTGAGTGTGTGTGTGTGTGCGTGCGTGCATGCTGTGTGTCTGTGTGTGCGAGTGTGTGAGTGTGAGTGTGTGTATTCTTTGATATCAATTTTTATTTTTTACGAACATCATCGAGGCACAGAGTGTCCCCAAGAAAGGTATCGCTTTGGCCTATTTAGGGATACCGCTCCACCGGAGGCTATTTACGGACAACGGTGATGAACCGACTCATTTGATAGCAGGGTTGATGTCAAAAAGCCTTGATTGAATATGAGGCGGAGGCTGGAGTTGACATTTGCCAGGCAAGCCTCCCCACTCAACATGAGGGAACATCGGGCGGAATGAAAAGCAATGCACACGACTGGCATTGCTCAGGAAGAGCAGGGGGCTGGCTCAAACAACGTGGTGAGGAAGCAGAACTTGGCAGAAGACAGAACTTGAGAATGACTTTGTGTGTCCTTTGAGGATGACGATCGCAAACGCTTTGAAATGTTTCCGCTACGTCATCGTACACTCCCAATCATCACATTTCCCCCTGAGCAGAGAGAATGTGTGTGAAAATGTATGTGTGAATCGGCAGCAGCCTATTATCCTGGCATGGCATGGACGTTGTTCATTATACCCAAGCCATAAATAAATAATATGTTATAATAATATATACTGAGCCTACATCCTATACTCACATGTAGCTTGTAGGTGAGAAGGGCAAATGTGTCTTTCACCTTTCTAGAAAAACTAAACTAACAAACGTAATAGGCAAATTATATTTTATTTACAACACAGTAATATTGAAAATGAAGCTATCAGGAGGTTCGCTACACACTGAAGTACTGTCCATCTGCTGAACGTTTCGCTGGGTAGGTTTTCACATTAATTCATACAAAAAAAAGTAATCCCCAACACTCACGCTTTCGGTACATCGCGTCACATGCTAAATTTGTACTGCTAATTCACACTGCATAGAAGACTGGTTTCACAGGCAGGATAACCTCTATATTAAGCACAACGTCTGGCACATCCTCTAGCCTACATCACCGAACGCTTCGTCAAGATCTTTCTCCAACGGCGACACGACACACGTCTTTGTGGAAGAGGATGTGACATATCAGCACCGAGTCTGGAGGAACTGCCTGTCATCCGCCATATTTACCACGCTGTGATATGAAGTCACAATTAATCTACTTTCAACCCATAGCACATTTAGACGTCGCTTTCTTCACACCCCTTCAAACTTTGAAAGGAGGCCGAAAGCCTTTCGACGACAACCACTTCCAGATTCACCACAGCGCACGTGACTAGGCCATATCAATTAGAAAGAGAATGTTCCTCCGTTAGTGACCCAGACTCAGAATGTCCCCTAAAGACAATGTCCAGCTGGTATTGGACCGGGATCTAATCACATTTCACCAAGGAAGACCGTTAGGTTACGATTACGCAATTAGCTTACAAGCTTTAAAGGATTGCATACAGTTGACAGATAATCTTTCACCGGGAGTATTGGTGAAGAAAAGAGGAAAGAGGGGGAAAAAAAGAAGTCTCTGTGACAAAATCGAAACATCCAGTGACATGTTGGTATTTTGTCGCTGGAGTCTGCAATAACAGCTCTGTCTGGACACAGAAGAACACTGTCCTCTCGCTTTCTCTTTCTCTCTCTCTCTCTCTCTCTCTCTCTCTCTCTCTCTCTCTCTCCCTATATATATATATATATCGGTCTCTCTCCTTTAAACTGAGGGCAACACACTAAACACATTAAACTAAACTGAATCTATACGAGCAATTAAAACTGGGGGGAACAATATTATTTGTAGAAAATATGAATTATCTGCTTCTTTATCAATGGTGTGGTCATCATGATCATCACAGGCAATATGTGGCAAGTCAACATCCACTGGATATGAAATATTCTCATTCAGGTTTTCCTTGCAAAAGAGGGTAGAGCAAGGCGACTACACACACACATACTCACAGACACACACACGCACACACACGCAAACAATACACTCAGATACAGACATACATATTGTAGAAACCTCTTGGTGACAAACATTTCTAGCTGATGAACCATAACAGGTATTAATTATTGCCAGTGATCCAGAAAAACATGTGGCTCCACTTCCCTCCAAAGGAGCATCGTACCAGTAGGCCTGAAGCTGCTTTTCAGCATCCTCTGCTACTGTCATACAATGCTTATACACACACAAGTGTGAATCTTCATCCCAGGTCAACATATAGCCTGCAATACTATCCTTTTACGGATTCCTGAGCACAATACACTATGGTTAATGCATCAGCCATCCACGGTAAGTGGTGAAAATGCTCAATTTGCCCCGGTTACTTAAATCCTATTAAATATGCTGAAAACAATGCTATCATTTGTAATCGTTTTTGCAGTCAAATCAAAACGTGTTGTATGTAGGAGCCTGTTTATTACTGTGTTTTCCCTCCATAAAATACAGTTTACAAAACAGGCCTACATGTTGCAAATCTGTATGTTCTACTGTGCTCTGTGATATTTAGGTTATTAAATTAAACTAGTCATTTCACCGTCATTGATCATTAGGATCAGCTAATATACACAGACTCAGTTTATATGGGTTTAATTTCACTTCTACTGTTTATATGCCTTCTTTTATAGGATCTGAGGTGTCAACAGAAACTGTTTTCCAAATGAGATGATATTAAACAACTCATAAATTCAATGAGGCGGTGGGGGTTGAAGTTGGGAAGATGCTGTCAGACATCAGGACCATCACCCTGCATGGCAAACTACTGCAGTGTCTCCATATGTTTCTAATCTCTGAACAAACCCATATATATTACGCCAGTAGGCTAATATTTGAAGTTAATGTTGACAAGACAACACCCAAGTGACAACGTTGCTTAACTTCAGGGATAACCGAATGAGAGGCAAGCAAACTACAGAACTAGTGACTTATCTCGTTGTTATCCCCAGTTGTTATCTCATATAAGGACAACGTTTAAAGTACCCCTACAACAACTACAGAAGTATCTGCACAACATCAACATCGCTTTACCACGGGAGGAAATAACTGTCCACGGGCAAAGAACTGACCTGTTTTTCAAGGGCTGACTCTTCAATTCGTAATACGTCTTTGGTTCCTCCTGAAACTCCTCTGCGACTTCGAAGTCGGGAACAATCCCCGATTCCGCTTGCATATTGACAGCTGTCAATGTTTCAGACGCTGGTAAAAAGAGACAAGCGGTATACCCACCGCTGTATAGTTTCGGCTGTTAACTCGCACAGCACCACCAGCCACTGTACGCTAACCACTTGGGTCCAAACCTCGAGCGCACACGCCGCACAAAATTATGTAGTCCTCAAGGGCACGGACGAGCACGATATAAAGTGGGTTGTAGGATATGTGAAACTACAATTCCCACAACTCATATCCTCGTACCCAGGCGTTCTTGTCTCACGACGGAACGCCTTGGACGGGATGCCCCGAATTAGAGTTATTGGAGGCAGAGAGGGCGGGACTTTCAGTTACATGGGTATAGTGGTGCGAGAGGGCGGGGTTTGTAGTGGACGGATATCCGTTTCCATTAGATGGTTTGGATATGTATCTAAATTAAAAGTCCATATTATTAAAAAGGAATGTTATATGGTTCCCCTTGTCGTGTCACAATTTGGTCTGCTCCGGGGGGCGTTCAGCTGTTCAACAACTCATAGGAAGTATAGAGTCCGAGAACAGCATGTGCCAGACCGGTATAACGATGGAATACAGGGTCCTCTCCCAGCCTACATAACACCCAGAGAACTGTCAGTGTCAGCAGGTCTTCCATTGGCTGAAAACATTACTGTGCCTTGAAGTTTTATCCAAGTAATATGAAAACGGAAGCGGTAAAAACGCTGCAAATTCCCCAATAGGTGTGGCATTTTTATGGTTCAAAGTTACACGTTAGTCGACCTCCTGATCGAAATTATGTTTGGGCAACCCTCAGTATGAAAACATATACAGGCCTTTATCTTTTTCAGCTGGATCGGTCATTTATCCATAATATCACAGTGCAGTCAATAACTGAAGTTGTCAATCGAATAAATTGTAATGGTTTATCTTATATTACCGATAATGATTCATAGGCTACATAGTATGTGGTTTCTTAAATAGATAAAGCGCTTGTATCAGTTGTGTTTGTATTTGTTCAAACGTCATATAGGCATATTAACGTCATATAGCTTTGCTTCATATTATCTGCGCTTGTATTTTCCACATATACCACTGGGCGGCAGTATGTAGCTTATGAGCCTCCAGTAAAAAGCCCTTTGCTATGACCATAGAAAAACAATTTCAATATTTGCATTTATGTAATCCTGCTGAACTGGTTCAGGCCTGTGCAAATAGACTACACCACAAATCTTTTTGAAAAACAAAGCCATTTTAGACTTTAGAACCGATTATATATAGCTGAAGAAAAGAAAACAATGTTATTTAATTGAATTACATGTCAATATTGCATGTGCCACAACCTGTAGGCCAATATTGTTTTTTTATATTGCATTTTTCATAATGGTTAATTTTATATTTTATCAGCTATCCTATCGTTCACACGTTGCCTGTCCGACGTTGACGTCAGATTATTAAAATAAAACAAATGCAGTATTTTCCTTTGTAAAATTTTACACATCTGTGAAAATACATTTTAAACTGTACATTTTTTGTTATGTACTTGAATATTGCCTGCGTGTTTAGCATCCATCTGAATTATTTAATTAAGGTTTATTTTGGACAGATGGTTTTCGAAAAGAGGATAATTATTCATGTCTGATGACTACATGGGGGTGGGGAAACCTTGGCCCTGTCATTTATTGGACTTGCGATATCCGTGATTTAAATAGGATATACCCAACTGCCAGCTTTCATAAACAAACTATTTACACTGTTTTCTCCTTCCTTTTTTCCATAAAAGAAAGAATATTTGGCTACAAGATAAATAAATTGGCTACTTAAAATATAAAATGAATGTAGACTATAGGGCTAGGATACACTATATATTTAAAATACATGTTAAAGTGTCCAAGTGGCTATAATGACCTCACACTTTGTGTGCACTCTATCTATAATGCAAAGGTTTAGTGGTTTAGGTTTTGCAATTGTGAATGCCATGGGTTCTTAAAGGTCATACAGTTTCTGAATACAAATAGTTTGTACATTTGTATGATAAGTACATCCAATAGGCCTACTTGTTTCCAACTACATTTAGAAAGGAAATAAACATAGGCATATGCATTTTGCAATGTAATCTTCAGCTCATAATATAATAATAAAGATTGCATGGTTAATTAACAATCATGTTGTGTGTCTGTGTTGGGTTTTTAAGCATCGTTCAGGGATTTCAACAGGTTGGCGCCATCCTTTTTGTAGTACAGAACAGCCCACCACCACGCCTGTCCTCTTATTTATTTATTAATTGGTGTACCCTACAACACCTTATTAGCAATGAATTGCAGCTACTGGGCGAGAGGATCCATATTTGTAGTGTTACCTATTTCAACAACAATGCAATTTCAAGAATACAATGACAGTGTGTACGGCCGATGTGGCATTTAACAGAAAACAATCACAACATGAAACAAATAAGAACTTCAACGACAACAAGGAATATTTGGACAAATCAATATCCGAAACATGTAACGGAAACGGAAATATCTCTCTATCGGAAGTCACAACCTCTCTCTCGCCGCTAAACCGATTCAGCGCAAGTAGTAATGGGGAAAGTCCCGCCCCCTCTCCCCGCCCTCGCTAATAACGTTTATTTGTGGCATCCCGTTCCACCCCTTCCTCCGTGAGACGAGGTTGCCTGGGAACCGGGTTAGGAGAGGGTGGGGTGGGGTAGTATCCAGTCGTATCTCGTTTCACACGACATCCTCCGCGGCTTGAAGGCGTGGTGAGCTCGGATGAATACAAGGCAGGCGTGCACTGCTAGTACGAGAGGACGACGTGGGCAGGTACCCACACCGGCTTTTTTCCTCCTCAGTGGGAAAAAAGGGAAAGAAAATGCAGGGGAAAGATTAAGACAAACCGAATGGGGTTAAATGCACCAATTCATCAGCTAACACTTTAACTGGAATTAAGGCGTCAGTTAAGGTAAGAATGCGGCGTTACACTTTGAATGGGAGACAAAGTAGATGGGAGTCATACAGCTTACATGATGCGAAAAGGGAGATGGTCATTCATGATTACAGCACATTTACGCCTTCGCTTTGGATTCTGTCAGACGTAGTCGTCGAACGATTGCGATAATATCCTGAGAAAAGTCCACATTTTGTATGTTTGATTCAGACCAGGGCTGAATGGCAGCCGGTGTGGAGCAGGTGGAATACACCCACATGTACTACAGTAGTAGCCCAGAGAAGCACATATTCATTGTTCTCTTGGTCAGTGGCAACTGCACCGGAGATAGCCACATTATTGTACGATCCGTGGCCCAGGTCTAAATGACACTGATGAGGTTCATAGGTTATCTTAAAAACGCGTGTTGGAACAATGATTTCATTTTACGGTCCACCAGAGAGATGCTTTCAGCGCCGCTCCTGCTATTGGGGCTAGTTTAGATCTTAAGAGGAATATACACTGCCCGTTATAACGTGAGAAAAATGTAATAACCAGCTAAAATGTTACCTACATTCATTCATTTGTAATTTTTTTATTTTTCAAATGTAAGCTAGGCCTGTGTGGTGGTGAGTGACTCAGACCATGCAGCTTCTTGTGGCCCCTTGACACTGATGGCAATGATTGGCCCATAATTTCAAAGGACACCAAAAGAGAACAATAGTCATTAGGGCATCAAAACAGTCTTTTTGTGTTGTCCTGTCTTGCCTAGCCCCCCCAGCCCCCATAGGCTCCTATGTGAATGTTGGTGTCTGTGTTGGCCACACAATAAATAAGGGCCTCAGAGAACTCACTGAGTAAGAGCGGCCTCTTCTATTATCTTTCTGACAGTTAAGGGTGTCTTTTGGTGTATTTAATGCGATAGGGATACAGGATAACCAGGAATTATCATTTTTCTGATGGCGTTCTTCACCAGAAACTGGTCGTATGGACAGGATATCATGTTGGGATCATTCAGTGATTAACGCCCCAGCATTCGGTTGAGATTAGTGCTTGGAATCCTTGACCTTTTGGGGTTCAGGTAATTTCCTTATTTCCCTATAATTCATGATACATTAGAAAACAAGTTTGAGATGAAGTCATACCTGCTGTAAGGATACCCTATCTCAACAATGGATCCTGTATTAAAACATAGATTTCTGACGTAGCCCATACATTATTTATATCAACATGGCAGGTAGATGTCTGACTGACACATTTAACTGTCCTGATAGTCCAAGGATTGTTCCTTTGGTGAAGATGAGGATGACGATGAAGATTATTGAAGGGGTTTCGTGATAAAGGCTATCTATCTATTATGTCACCTCACAATATCAGTTGTTGTGTTGTCGTTGCAGACTGTGATACGATTATTTCAGTTAATGACTGTCCTCGTTATAACAACATGGCTGTCATTCAGAGGTAAAACTATGTGCCCTTACTTCCCATTACCACTCTGATCTCTGGCAGCATCACTCCCCCTCAGATGCTCATTAGTAGCCATGGCCAAGGAAAGGGTTGCCCTGCGAAACCCAGAGCCCTGTGGCAACTAGTGTTCAGCCTCATTCCGGATCAATCAACTGCCTTTTACAGTGCTCTGTGCTTTAGTTTGACACAATATACTGTAAACAAGATGCTCTGTGAGACATTAAACAGCTTTGGAAGACGGCCAGTGGCTCAGTTGGTCTTATTGACCTGCTAATTGGCAAGTGTTCAGTACTTTACTACATGGTGTTGGGCAAGTGAACGTGTGAAAATGCATGTTATAATTTGTTAAATGACAGCAGGAGCTGTACTTTAATGTTATTTGAAGTTGTTTTACGGAATTATACATTTTTCTCATTTGAGGATGAAGCCTTTGAAAAAAATTACATCAGAGTAATTATTTATCTTCTTTATCCAGAAGATAAACTAGATAGATAAAGCCTAAGATGTATGTGGATTATCTTAATATTACAATCATTTAGGGGTTACCATATACAGTCAAATACATAACATTTGTAATAGTACAACAACTTTGAGCTTCAGAATGTTTGAATTGTTCCTAAAGATGTTAAATTCTTTAATCAGGATTGATTTAAAATTACTGTACATATTTCCTCAATTAAATCCATTTTCAGTGCTCTCAGCTTACACCGAATGTTTCAGTAATACTACTTCCCCTCCGTTGTCATGTAAATGAGACGTCTCACGTGTGAAGGGGGTGGCTACAGAATGACATCACCTCACTAGCCGTCCTTTACAAGGTGGCCACCATAATGAAATGACGTGCTGCATAATGACGCCAGCATGCCGTCACACAAATCACACGCAAAGGACAAGGCTGACTCAGAGCCCGCAACGCATAAGTAAAGCAAATAAATCGAAACATTTTGCATTGTCCAATATCAGAATCTGTGTTGTGTTCTGCATCTCAAGGATGTCCCCAACAGACAACAGACCAGCAGCGCTTTGGTTTGGCGGGAAAGGGTCATTGTTGCCATTTTGATCATTGCCAAAATGAGTCCCGCCGAGGAGGTAACAGATATTGGAGAATGTCTGGCATGGCACTATTAAATATGGCTTTAAATATATATCCCCCAAATCTTCTTTCAGACTCCATACTATGCTAGTCATCTGAATCCCAATCTGAATTGTACAAAGATAGTAAAAGACACACATTTGATTTTCAAGTCCCTGGCATGTCTTAAGGTGATCAATACTGGTGGTGAAAGGGTAAAGGTCAGTCCTTTATTGATGTCCACTCATGAGGTAATCTCTGGTGACAGACCAAAGTTGTTTGTTAATATCCAGGAAGGACTGTTGATAACATCACATGGACAGGAAGTCCTGTTATTACATTGATATTAAGTATAGGTTTGTTTAGCTGCTGCTCTGTTTGTTGAACAATGTTCACAGTAGACTCGCAGGGTATAACAGCCAGTTCATTTGGCATGAGATTGTTAAAAAAGGATCATTATTTCTCAATGGCCTTTCTGATTCCGGTGGTGCCGTTGCAGTGTGTGTATCGGGACATGTTTGCAATCAGGCCGAGTAGACTTTGGCTGGTATACGAGCCTGCCTCTCATCAATAATGCATGAAAATGGGAAACTGAGATAAGAAAGGTTGCCAAGACATGACATTTAACCAAAGCGACGTTTTGAACACTGTCACCGGGAGCACTACACGCACATTGTCCAGTCACTCACTACACCACCCCGGCTTTCAGGTATAGAACAGCAACAGGGAATACAGAAAACGTGTCTTCTCATTATGCTGTCAACAATGTTGAATACTTATTAGGTTTAAATAAACCAATGTTATTTATTCATATTATTTCTAGAGGACATTTCTATTTGCACCCATTATCCACAATGGCCTTTTTCTATAATGGATTTTTAAGCTTTGAGAGAACACATTTATAGTCGTTGTGCATATGTTGTGTATTTGCATTGGGGTTGCTCGGAGCCCACTTGAGACTAGAGGGCCCCCACGCTTGTTTACCGGCAGTGCCAAGCTTTCGGTACTGGTCATTCCCGAGCTCTCAATACAGGGTCCACATGACGCACCCCCCTGTGGGGAGGAGTCTCCCGACGAGGTCTGTGCCGGTCTCAAGTCCCGAGAGACGATCACAAAGACTGACCGACACAAAGACTGACATTTCTTTCATCTTTCCCCGCTGCTTTTTGTTGTCTGAATGTTTAATGTGTGTGTTAACCCTCGTGGGTCCATGACTGGTCTTTTGTGGGCGCTGAATGGACTTAGTTTGGTTGACTAAGCAACAGTGTCTGCTCAGCATAACACGCTCAAGCCTCCTACTCATCTTCCCTTTTGTTTTGTTTTTCCTGTTGAAGTGACTCATTATAAATATCTTATATACCTAGTGGATACATACAGTCACCAACTGTCATGCTGAGACGTGTAAGCGATGTCAATAACACCCAAATTATATAATACAGGAATGTATCTAGGTCTGCCTCGTCCACGGAGTTAAAAATAGCAAAATGGCACTTCCTGTAGAGATAACCACATCAAGATGATATATGGTGTAGGCCTCCGTAGCCGCGCCTTATCTTCACACCCACCCACTCGCTATTGGTTTTAATACATTAAAGTAATCCTGTCCCTTCTTCTGTCACCTTATTGCTATTTCTAAATGGATGTAGCGGCTAATGGTATCTTCCACTGACATCCCCCCACAGACAAATACAGCGCCATCTAGTGGCCTTCTCATCACCGTCTTCATTACTGGCAGATCATATCTAAGCGCTCTATAAATGTTATACCACCATTTCCCTTTAGGCCCGAGTAAAACATGTATTTATTTAGTGGGAATTAATTATTGGTGTTCAAACATTTACGAGGAAGTGACTTAATTCACGCTGGAGTTAAGCCTGTATTTTCCGAATTTAACAACCAAGCTCATATCCTCAAACTCTAACACAGCTAAGACATTATCGTTTTTATGAAGGACTTTTTAGATTCAAGGCAGTATTATGTCACCTCTGTTTCCTTGGCTGTCACGTTTGCTCAGGCTTAGGAACGGTAGTAAATCAGTCCAGCCCAGTCTGCCCTCACTCAAGTCCAACTCTTGTTATGTAGAGCGTCTGCTGTACAAGGCGCCGCTCGGCCCCTGGCTGGGGGCCCCTCTGGCTAAGGGCCCCTGGCAGCCCAGATGGCTCGGTGCCCGGGCTGGAGCCGTTGCTCGGTGATTCATCAGGCGTCTCGGAAAACGAGACAAGCGAGGACTGGAGGCTGCGAGGCCCTCACCAGTGATGCATCCCCGTCCCCTTCCTCTGGAGTTCCCCATCAGGTATAGCAAGCTGCCCCACTGTCTCTGAGGCCTTCAGCTGGCCCAGACTGGCCCAGATTCTGTCACATCCTGAAAGGTGGCTAAGGTCGCAGGGTGCCTGAGTGCTTGGTGAGCCGGCTGTGATGTTGACCTGGTTACTCAGTTTGCTGTCTTTTTTTCACTAGCGCGTGTTCCAATCTCTCAGGTGGACTTTTGGAACAGTGGGCTTCTAGGCCAACCGGATTTTCTGTGGAGGTGCTTTGAGAAGGGTTTTGTGTCAAACGTTGATTGCTCTGCTCCAAGTTGTCTCATGATGTGCACCCGGATGGACTAACTAGGTTGTTACGCTGGGTGGAGGATTGTTGAAGATCATAATCAAGTGAAACAGCAAAATCCTGACTTCGGTTACCATAGTGAAAAATCCTTGTCTTATGAAGTATTATTATTTTTAAGTAAAAAATTGCAATTTACAACAATGTTCCCCATGCAGATTTATTTCAAACTGATTTCCAGAACCCTTGTGTCTCTGCCTTGTGGATTGATATGCTCTCTGTGTGTTAGCCTGCTACCTGGCTCCATATCTCTGTGCCTCACGCTCCGGAAAGACCATTTATTCCATTACAGCTGCTTGTCTACCAGCCTGTTATCAGATATCAGATAAAGGAGATTATGTTTTATTATTTGCTATGACTCCATAAATCACCTTCTCTCGTCTCCCTCTCTCTCTCTCTCTCTCTCTCTCTCTCTCTCTCTCTCTCTCTCTCTCTCTCTCTCTCTCTCTCTCTCGTCTCTCTTACCCTTAGATGACAGAGGGTAGACTGTGCCAGGTGCATCTTCTGGATGACAGGAAGTTAGAGCTGCTGGTTCAGGTACGCTATCTCCTGATGCATCGTCAAGTGGAGGCTGTTGTAATGTCGACCCCATAATTCCACAAAGTCTATTTCCTGTATGAGGTTTCGAGTTGCTTAACACACTGCCTAGTGATTAATTTAAAGTCTTACTCCAAATGGATAGTGGTTAACATAACTCCAGCCTCATGGCGGGTTCACAAAGCAAAGCAAAGATGGGTGATCCGTAACCCATAGAGCTGTTTATGCTATTTATGTTACTAACAATGCATTGTATTTCAC
>JAOTIX010000001.1:9703404-9718111 GCA_027123715.1 Gaidropsarus macrophthalmus
ATGCTTCCATTGAGAGTCTCCAGCGTCTGAGCGTGCCTGCTCCGGAGCCGCGTTCCCCTCAGTGCGCACACACACACACGTGTGTGTGTGTGTGTGTGTGTGTGTGCTTCGCGCACTCACACTGTATCACTAGTCCTCGAGCCAGCCTGCATCTACATTACATTACACACCGCGTGGGGCGAGAGTCCACCTGATCATTAGCTTCGTGCCAAGATGCAAACATCAGAACGACTCGCACGGTGCGCCGAACGAGGGGATGTTTTGCATGTATTTCATAATTTCTTAAAAGTTTTTGTCTCTCTACCTTTGATTGTTTCTTATTTTTATAAGAGAGTTCTACTCTTGCTACATTTGAGGAAGAAGAGACTATATGGGAAAAAGCACTCTGATCGCTGTAATATTTAAAAACCTTGATCTGAATTACATTTTATTGTACGTTGAGAAAAGTTAGATGCCCAACAAAGTGGGTTGATGGGGACATGTGACCGCTGTCTACGTGACCGGAAGCCAATGCCACTTTAATTCATACACATGGAAAAGCACAGAAGACGAGCAACAGTGGACGCATTGCCATCTCGTCGTAACGATCACCGGCCAGTCAACTGAAACTAATATTCACATGCAGCCGGGGACTCCATCGATACGACGCGGGGCAGATTGAATGGCAGCCGTACAGGGAGATGAAGGGAGGTGACGACGGCGATATGTGAAATGAATCCGTTTATCTGAGCGTCAGCATCAGCGTTGCTTCATCCTCACCCCCCCCTCCCCTACTCTCCTCTGTGGCCCTTGTCTCCCTTCCTTTTTATAATTTGTTCTACCATCGGTGTTACAAAACACACCCAAGGCCGCCTGACGCTCCACGCCATCACAATAGCTACATGGGACTTTGCGTGGTTATTCCCATTGTGCGTTTAGTTCCTTGCATTTTCTTTTTTTGTTTTCGGCTACGTCATCATGGCGGATGTTATGGAAGTGGGTCGGCTGTGGAGGAACTTAAATGGTCTGAAGATGGACTCCTAACAGCCAATCTTAGATATTAAAATGTTGCTTTCTTAATTATTTTATAAATGAAATTATAAATTCACTGTTATCATCATCATGGTTGCAATTTGAATCAAAAATAATAATATTGGCCACACAAGTGAAACTGAATGGTTGTCATGTTGACAATGGTTGCCCACACTCTAGACAACGTGGCCCGGTTAATTACGTGGCCAGATGTCAACTAATACATAGCAAGAGCAGGCGTCATTTAATCTGGAACATTGACGCACTGTATGATTCCAATCCCTTGCAATCAAAATCAAACGTGATTCACCCCTGTAGTACGTACGTGCTCACATCAAGCAAGGTGTAAGGGTAAATCCGCTAACAGAGTTGTTGGGCACGTTGTGGGTTTCGCGCTAACAAATTACTCATTCAGAATTCTATTCGGAATTCGGAACGTAGACATTTCTATCGCGTTCTCGGAGCCAATGAGACGCTCCGCTCATAACTTGTAGAGTGTGGCGAGTAGGAACTACAGACGGTTGAATTCTGAGGCCACGGCTCCATTGACTTTGTGATTGGCATTTGGGGAAATCCAACCCTGAGAAGCAGAGAAATGGGTTTGGTTTCAGCTGGTGCTGCTGCCTGTGACCTTGGGGAGTTCGCGTATGGAGAAGAAACAACGTCTCACTCCCCAATTCCTTCTTTGTGACAGCTGCAGGAATTCAACCTTTGAGCTTTGTGCTATACGGCTGCCATCACTGTGTGTGTACACCCCCCCCACCCTCCACCGCCACCCCCCTACCCCTGACCTCACCTCACAATTGTTTGGAAACAAGCGTATTACACACGTAAGCTGTTGGGGTCACGGCCATGACCCCAACCTTAATCGCCTTTGGCTCATGGGCGTCAACATTTTGAAAAGTCTTCATGTCTCCTTGAAAAAAAAAAAATAAGCTATACTATCATGGCAAGAATATGGTGAAGTATGGTAGTTAAAGGTAATCTGGTGTAATTCAGCATTATGTAGGGCAGAGTACAGTCCAGAGTGGTGGACTGTACCAATGCAGAAAAGCATTGGTTTTGGAACAAGACCCTTTAAAATATTTTATGAAGGGCACCCCCCCTCCCCAATGATTTTGAAATGATTGCTCCCTCAACTTGTGTCTGAAGGAACACTGTAGTGAATATTAAATTCAAAATGGTGGACCCAGATATGGCATATCAGACTCGCTGGCTGCTTCACAACCCCTTCCAGGCTTTTTTTATTCATTTTTTTTGTATGTATATTCAATAACCCCCACTGAAGGAGCTTTCCCATAGATCCCCAAAGGCATGTTTTTTTCCCTTCTGTGTTAAAACATTAAAAACAATAAACTAATAGAGAGAGCAAAGGAAGGGGAAAGAGAGAGTGTGCGCTAATGACATGGCCTCAAGATAAGACATTGGTATTTTGTGCCAGGGTTGGTCAGCGCAGAAAAAATGTCAATAAATCATTGCGCTTCGCTCCAAGCCGAGGTTGTGAGCGCTTGTTTCTGTGATACGCCGCGGGATCAAACATGGAACATTTTATCTTTCCTTTTTTTTTCATTTTTCCTTTCCCTAAGCTAAGCCTAGTCTTGTCATAACAGGAGACTGAAAAGGTTTCTGTGCCCTAAAAAACACATGACATTTCAGGATGATATTAGCACTGATTACAGCGACATTGTGCCCACTGGGATGATTGGTATCATGCAGAGAATGTCATACTATACCCAGCACTGGACATAAAAACTGTTTTTATTCATGTACTTTTAAACAGCTGAAGTTGGAACAGAAACTGGTTTGGCTGGGAAGCAGACGGGTTGAGTATGCAATGGAGATCACACATGGATTCAAGAAGAAAATACAATACTCTTGATTTACGTTATTTCATATAAATATCATAATGGTATAGGATTAAATGATTATTATTATAATAAGCTTATGGATTAAAAATTATTGCCACCACTGATAAGAAAGGAGAGATCGGCAAATAACTTGTGATTGTGTAAGGTCAGGCCATTTTCTTTCATTGTTGACAATTGATGCAAAGTACATCAATCACTGTGGATGAATCGCATTCCAAGCAGGTGGAGAAAAACGACAAAGGGTGCCGTTCAAGTCGTTCATTTACATTCTCCTTTCTTTATTCTTACACTCAGTGTCTTTGTCTTTTGATAGATTCACAGCTTCTTTCCTGAAAGGTCAACGTTAAAATAGCTGGTATCTGCTCCATTTGCATGAACCACTTCCTGTGCTCAGTCAAGTAAGAAATGAGATTGTATTTTTTTCTGGTGAAAGGCAGAGTGAGAAACTGGCCTTTGAATCTCAGTTTAGTAGAGTATTAATATCTAAGTGGGTGGAATCTGATCAAACTAGCTATTAAAATAAGAAGAAATCTTGGAACTTGATGTTTTTTCAATTTATCGGTGCCCTCTCGCGTTTAATGGAAATTGAGCGGCTTGACTTTAACATCGGTTGATCTTAACATTTAATAGATTCCATTATATGTTTGTCTAGGATAAGAGTGAGGAATAGTTCACCAAGCAGAAACATCTCATTAACTTCCCAGACACAAACCCTCCTGCTCCCAAGGTGCGCTCTGGGAAAAGCAGGCACAGATTAGAAAGATTAGCATTTGCCTACAAACCCTCTCCCACCTATAGACGCCTGTGCAAGCTCTATTGTCTTTTTCCAATTACATACGTCTTCTAATTGATATTAATCCTTTTTCTTATACTAATACCAAGAGTTTCCTGTGTGCTTGAGTGCTAGACAATTCCAAAATGTCCGCTAGATGTAAGTAGTATTATAATAAAATGCCTGAAAACAGAGAAAGATAGGTAGGATAAGTCGAACCAGAAGAGCAAAAAGAGCCAGAAGGCAACAGCCTCCTGGCTCTCAGCCTCGACGTTTTATTCTAGTAACTATCTCTGTCTCTCTTGAGGTTGACCTCAGCAAAAAAATAAATAAAATGCACTCTGGTATGGCATTCAGATAGACGAAAAACAAGGTTTTAAAGAGGTGCATTTCCCTGCCTGGCAGAATGCAATGTCTGTGGAAGCAGTCGGCAAAGCTAAGTGGTCGTCTTGATTATCTGTGAATGCCATTCGTGTTGTGTTCTGCGGTAGGCCTTGATTAGGTTTTTACTAAAGACCGTGCTTACCTGTAGGAATAAATATTAATGATTGATATGCGTTTACTGCCAAGCATGGTCAGTCACTCATAGATATGTCGTGGTACATCAGGAAAGGAGAGCTGCAGAGACGTCATTAAAAATACATGTCGCTCATGTAACGAAACCCGTATTCGCTTTTTTCTACAAACGTACATACGCTGAAATTCAAATCACATGTTGCCTTGAAGTGTTTACTATCTCAGTCTCGTCCTCAAAGATAAACAGTTGGTGACATGTGTTTCACGTCAACACATCATGATCGCTATCCTGTACACTCACACACACTCACACAAAGACACACACACACACACACACACACTAACTGTGTAAATAAACGCTTTTTTGCCACTGACTGACTGTCAAACCAAATGCAAGTCTCGCCTTGATCGTTATTCGTCTGTGTAATGACGACAGCACCGTGGAAAAGCCATTTAATACCATATAATCAAGCCTCCCCTATAAAACCAAGCTCAGAACTGGTGGTGTGGAGGGTGGAAACATTTTGATTTGTACCGCTGTCTACAATAAAATTGGCTGTTGGTGTCGACGTAGTGAAGGTGCGCTCTGTGAGAGGAAATCAATTAGGGCTCTTTGGTGTCATTTGTCAGAGTGATGCACATCTGTGTCAGACGGCCTGGCATCTCTTTGTTCTGTTCTCTGCGTGTTGACACGGATTCTAAGGATCCTTCGATTTAAAAAATCCCTTCTCGTGGCATGGCCAGATGATCTCATGCAACCGTTGCTACGTGTGCGTGGTGGAAAAGCACTCTGCAGCACACAGAAAAAAGAGCCATACAATATATCTGTCGTTTGTAATGTAGCGCAATGGCAGGCTGTCTGAGACTGATTTGAAGCTGATTCCCAGAAAACACTTGAATTCTGGCTATGCTGAGGGGTGGACTACATGCAGAGGCCGGAGCCTGGAGGTGTGATTGGAACGATGGGAGATTTTAAGCTCATGGTCCTTATCTGCTCAGACTGTTGAATAGATCAAAGACCACTAAAATGCAAATGAGGACCCTACCCCTAATTTCAATGGGAAAGGTGAGGTAAACTATATATTATATTTATATATGCATAGCTGTAATAGCTCTGAAGAGAAAGTGATATATATATGTGTACATCAAACTTGGTTTGTTTTTATATATTTATGGGCTATTCAAAGAAATTATAATGTTCCAACTACAGATTTGCTTCCATCATCCATAACTGACCTAATAGGAAAATAACTTAGAAAACCCACAACTGTACTGATCTCCATGAAGGGGAGGAGGAAGCATATCACGTTGGCTGGCTGAAGTACCTGCTGCGAATGGCTCCTGGAGGATGGGGGTAGGGTGTGGGGGAGCGAAAGGCATTCTTTCACCCAGCCAATGGAAGACTGAGTCAGGTTTATGACTACGGGGAGCAGAGGGTGGCCTTTATTTCTCTGAGAAGAATCATTATTATTGCCCTGCAAATTCATGGCTTGCTTCTTGAGAGAACCTACGAGCGGAGTGCCTGTCATTTCTCTTACCGGCTTATACATTATTAATAAGTCGGAGGTCCCATCCTCCGCTGTACTGTATGCTGCTGCCATACATCCTCAGCGGGAACAACACCAAGATGCATACAGAGTTTGTGTTTTGCGTTATGTGACGTATACATGCTCGCAATTCTGTCTTAGATGTGCTTTCAATTATGGAACCCTATGATCCTAACCACTTGGAAAATCAAACACAGTTTGACCTTGTGCAAAAACAAGTTCATATTTCTTTAAAGAAATGCTTGCTACAAAGCGTGTACAGAGAATAATACTATATATACAAAGAGTTCACCATCTTGAAACAAATGATGTGTAGAATCACAAAGGAGAAGTCTTGGACCAAGCTTGTACCTATCTTTCATCGTGAATTCCCATTTAGGTTAAAGACGAAGGGGGTGTGGGGTGGGAAAGACAATTTTGTTGACGGATTGCAGGTGCATTTGACGAGAAGGGATTTCCATGGGAAGAAATGCTTTATTGCCTTCAGAGGGGAAAGTGATTTATGTTGATTCTCCGCTGATTCCTATGCTACAGTTGTCCACCGTTACAGGCAGCTGTGTACAGCATCTGGACTGCTTGACGCTTGACTACTTGCTGTTAACTGGTCACAAGTTAACAACCATTTTACAATTTAGACGTTTAAAAGATTGGGTCGTCCATAGTGGCTTACAGTGCTTTCAGACACTCTTTGTTCAGGAGCAATTAAAAGATCAGCCACCTTGCTCAAGGATGTTTACAAGGGGGCAGCTGCCGTTGGGAGTGGAACCGGGGACCCAGCCACTCTACCATCCTGCCCATTTTTGGGCATTTTTGCATGACGATCACCAACCCTACAGACATAGAACAGTGTGTGTGTCTCCAGGATAACGGTGAGGACTAGTTCACCCAGCAGAAATATCTCATTACTTTCCCAGATGGAAATCTTCCGCTCTCAATGTGGGGTATGGGGAGAGTAGTCACAAGACACAAAGTGCCCTCGGATTTAATTACCAACCTGTATGGCTACAAATGGTGAATCTATACAGTGTAGTTTCTACAAAAACACAGTTTTAAAGTGCATGTTCATCATTGATATACGGCTATGGTGCAATGTAGCCTAGGTTGTTTCAAATACAGTGATTATAATTTAAGTGTCATTAGGGAGACAATGGATTTACCTTTGGTGATAATATTTTTCTCAAACACGTTTAATCTTAGTCATTTAATTGAGACTGTTTTGATACCCTATGAGACAGCAATTTTGAATAAACGCTTTACAAATGAGTTTGATTTTACCGAAAGTGTGCTAAACACTTAATGAATATTCAGATGAACACATCAATAATTTACATGAAACTCTGTTACCCAGTTACACAAAACAACGTTGTGAGACTAATTGCATAATTGTAGTGTGCTTCACTTAATACTTCAACCAATTAGTGGAATCAAAGTTGATATCACTTCCATGAAGAGCGATCATATGGAGACATAATTTGATGTATGGAGACCTAATTAGCCCGATTGCAAATTCAAGAAAGGAAATTATCTTTTGGCTTATACCACCTCCTCTGAGTGGCTGCTATTCTCATTTTCACTTTCAAGGCTGAGAGCCTTTCTACCGCCCCGGAAAAAAGTCAAAAATACAACAAAACTAAAAACTAAGGAACAACTTCCCATGGAGCTGCAGCAGTGGGACGTTTTTAGCTGCCAACAGAGCTTGAGGACATGGCGCATAAATACATGGATCAACAAAGTGCATCAGAATGTACACAAACCTGGCGGAACCCACACACACACACACACACACACACACACACACACACACACACACACACACACACACAAGCCCTCTAATCAAGGCACTCTGACAACGGGGTACTCAGACCCCCTGTTCTGTGCCTCCCACGCTCTGGTTTCTTCACGCTCTCCCGTTACTTCTGGAGCACCCATCGCTCGAGCACCCTCAGGCCCACAGCAATCATCCCATTTAGACGGCCCGGAGGGGGAGCGTGTTGTAGCGCTGGAGGGCTGGGGGGAGGGGGGTACTTTGTTATTCCATACCGCTGTCTGTACCTTCAATTATCCTCTTCACTACCCAATGATCTGTTAATATTCATCTTGTGTGTGTATATATATAGAGAGAGATGTATCATTCTATATAATCATAAATATATATATATATTAGAGAGAGAGAAATAGGATGAGAGAGAGAGAGTGAGACTGGTATTCATTGGTATTCACACTGACGCCATAATTGGTTTAATTACTCTAAGTTTCCGTTCCACAATAAACACCAGTCTGGGCTTGGATGGACAGCAATTGATTCCCAGATAGGGCTTGTTTGACATTGCTCAAAACACATTTCTGTATATCTTTTCACATTTCATTCATCTTTATTTATGATAAAAAAAAAAAAATGGTTAGATTGGTACATTTTCCTTATGCATTATTTATTTTTTTATGTGGCAGATTGTGGCAGTGCTTGTTCACGGCGAACTGAAAGCTCTCAATGCTGGTGTGATAGGTCTTAGCATTTAGCCATTCTTTTTGGGAGAGGCTTTCAAAGTGCTCGAGGCCAGACTGATCTGCAAAGGGGGTAAACAGAAATGTGAACTTGCGAGATGAGGGTGGCCTCAAGAGGTTTCCTGGCAACAATAACAATATCCAAAAATGTATTCAAGTCAAATGAATCCAGCACAGGTTTGCCTTTAGACCCAATTATATACTTGATACTATACTATCAACAGCTCCTGTAGTACAGAGAAAGAAGCTTTTTATTGTGTTCATCGACTCAACATGAAAATAATAAAACTAATCCTAAACATTCTAATAATAATAATCATCATAATTGTGCGGGCTCACTGGCATCTGATACACTGAGATAGACGATGTACTTCCAACTCCGGGCTTCAGCGAAACATAGGTGCATAACACGCTCAACAACAAATTCCCTAATAGCTAAGCGTTATTGCAGGCAATAAAGGGTTCATCTGAAACTAATTGGTTTTTCCTGGCAAACGAGCGCTGCAAAGAGGTGAAGTCTGTCGGGCCGAGGTGATGAGAAAGCCCCAGTATATATGTGTGTCATCCCAGGCCCACGGTTGCGGACGATTCTGCTCAAGGAACTCATTTCTAGAAAATGACCGCGCTGCGGCCGGTGTGATCACGGGGAATCCGAGAGTACGTCATGTAGTCCATACAGGTGAAGCAAATCTATCTCATTAGCCTCAGTGTTGGGGTCTGTTTGATTTATTCCTCAGTGCGAGGGGTGGGTGTGGGGGGGAGGGGGGCGGGGGATGCAGGGGATGTGGACGGGCGCCCACTCACTGGCTCCGGGCAGGCACCATGACAAAAGCAGAGCAGTCTTTGCTAGCTATTGCTGCCTACCCTTTGGCATTAATCATCTCCGTCTCACTCCATTTACATTTTTCAGACAGAATAGCCTGTTGCTCCCGGAAAAACAACAAATTGGCATTTCGTGCCACACTCTCTTCAGGTGCATCTCTAAACTATTTGCAACTAATGAGACTGACGGGGCCTCCACCTTCATGAACCCCTTACATTACCAGGGCTCTGTCTAGATGTTTGGTTGTTGTTGTCATTTTTTGCCCTTTTAAATCAATCTGAGCTGGGTCGGTTGGGTGATGCAGACCTGTGTTTGAACCATGGGATGGTCACTTACATATCTGGTGTTATGATTTCCCTGTGTTATTGTAGCTGGAGCTTATCTGGCTCAATTCAGCTGACTTCAACATGAAATCCAGCCCTGTGCCCAACAGCCCAAAATAGAACGATTGTGGCATATTAAGTTCAAGCGGGTTGTTTCCGTTTTCACAAAAGATCATTTTTTTCCGTACATGTGTTTTCAGGGCGTCACCGGTCATTTAACTAAAGTATTTTCTTTGTAAACATAACCGGGGAATCTATCTAGAACAAAAGGGGGATGGAGTTCGTGTATTAATAATTGGTCGGAAAAAACGTTGTCGGAAAACAATATTTCATGTTGTCCAAACGCGCTGAGACTCTTTGTTCTTTTGACACACACACAATCATTGTGTTCCCCTCGCATCATTCCTCACCGTCCCCCGGTCAGGGCTGAAGCAGAGGGGCTTATTGTCTCCCCGCGCAGACACAACCGTGTAACGCCGCCCTGCTCGTGAGGCTCCAATCTTACCCGACCTGCACGTGGGAAAGTCTACCCAGAGACACTTTAAGACTTAATGAACACTTTATTATCGACGGCCACCATGTAATCTATGTGTATCTATAGGACTGGGTGTCCTTTGACCGAACCCCCCGCCCCCCACCGCCTTGCACACACACACACACCTACACGCCCACACACACACCTACACACACACACACACACCACAAGAATGGAAACTAAATCACACACCTCCAGCCGGCTTTAGCGAGCACGGTCGTCACACTCAACAACCTCATCATGTTGCTCCGAGACTCGGCAGACGTCCTTGAAAAGCGCGAAAAAAAGAGAAAGAACCACCTCTGAGGACATCGATTCGCTCCAGCTATTGTGACGCTGACTCGAGTCCGCGGCGCCGCGCGCTAGGGTATCTGAAGCCGGCCTTCCCCGCGACGCCCAGGGGGGATAACGAAGCACGCCCGACGCGTTCCGTCGTTGCAGCTTAAGATGTGGCGGCCATTATTATCCGCCCCTCCCAAGGAAAATAATAAAACCCTCTTGATTAAATCAAGACGTTGGTGAGTGGATGTTGATAGCATGGCTAGCCCCGGCCCGGCCATTAGCATTCCCTTTACGTCGTCCCCTATCCCCCCGCCTCATGATGCGCTTAATGATTCGGACGGCCATCGACAGAAGCCAACGCATGGCAGCCGATGGAAACATAATCCCCCAGCATTACAAGTCCTCTGATATGTAATTACACAGATGTTAGGGCTGAGACGGCTCCTGCCCATCGCGTCGCCGCCACGGCAACCCTGTTTTTTCCCCCCCCTCGTTCTGAGGCACGGACGAGCCTGACACGCTTCGCTCGCTCTTCTAATTATTATTTTCTTCCCACTTTTCTCTTCCTTCTTTTTTTTTTTTTTTTTCACGGCCAGCCTCTGTCGTACTCTCCAGTCGGGGCCCTGGCCTGGGGAGGCTGTCCCTAAAGATATGACACTGGTGGTCTTGTGTGACTGCAAATAGGAAGGGGGGCGGCCGGCCCGGGTCCAGTCCGGGCTCTCCAGATTCAGAAGAGAGGAATATGAAGCAGCACGTCTCGACAATGCCCGCCGCCACCGCTCAAAGTCAAGCTGGTCACTCGGCCCTGATGAGTCCTGATGGGCCGTCGGTCAGCGAAGTAGAATTCAACGGTTTGATAGACGCATCGACAGATGGATGTATGAACGATCTCTGGATCTCAGAGATCAGCGGAATAGTCAGCGGAATGAAATAGTCAGCAGAATCAAATATTATCATTCACAGATTATGTGGCAGCCTAAACTTTGCTATCTAGTTATCTCAATCTATCTATTCCTTGCTCTATCGCTCCATGTATGGATGGATGGACGGCCAGACAAAAGAGGGCTAGCAAAATGGAGAATAGAATTAGGGAGTGTATATTTCTTACGGTACTCCATGCTCTGAGCGGCCCCAGTGTCTCCGGTCACACAGGCTTTAGTAATTGTCTGTATTCACATGATAAAGGCGCGGGGACAATGGGTTTAATGCGCTTTTTGCGGGAGCAAGTCCAACGAGCAGTGTTCCAGACGAAGCCAATTGTTTCCACAAAGGCTGAATGTAATTTGAGTGACAGATTATAGGCATATTGGTCAGCGACTGACCAATATGCCTATAATCTGTCACTCAGCGATGCCAAATTTTTCATCGTTTGGAAAACGGGGTAAATGTGTGTTTGGGACGATAATTCTGCAACAAAAATACAACACTGTTCCCAATTTGGCAGGAAATAAAGTTGAATCACTCTAAGCGATGTTCGGACGTTATCTCTTTTAGCCCTTCACTTTGCCTTGCAGCTCAATTTCATTAACAATTGTAAGTAAATCATAATTGAGTGGCTGGGTGTTTCTGTGGTTGTTTGTTCTCATGTTGGTTCAAAGTGCGGCCTAAGTCGGTCTGGTCCCATTTTCATTACAAGAATGACAATCTTGGGAGTGTCTCTAATATCAACTTTTTATTGGTCTGAGCACAACTGCGATGTTTCTATTACATAACAGAAAACCTTCACATGACTATTGCTCTTGCACGTTAAAGGGGCAACCCAAGATCATTTCTGTAATTTTTGGGGGAATTCGTTTTTGGCATCTTAACCCCCTTTATTTTCACAAAGCATATTCAATTATTTTTAGTGACATCTCAGCATAGTTCCACTCCAAGACCAATGCTATCTCTTCCACCCTTCAAGTACATCTGTTAGTAGTTTGTGGATGTCATTGTCCCACTGTGGTAAAGCAAGAGCTACTAACTTCTAGTTCCTCCTCATGTTGGCCCTGGCCTCAACACACACACAGAACTCAGCTCAGCCATTTCAGAGGCAAAATGTAGTAACCCCACTCCCCAGAACAAAACCCATCAACAAACAAAACCCATCCTTAATCACACCCACAAGTCAATAGTGGTCACCTTATTGTGTGTCAAACGTAGCACATTAGCGTAGCACTCGCGGCTAATCTCTCGCATCACAGAGACAGACACGGCAATCAGGTGAAACACCACGAGGGCCGCGGCGCTCTTCACTCTGGAGAGGGTGATGGGAGTCCTTGAAGCTTCTCCCGGATGGACTGACACGGTAATTTATCGGCTGTCCGCCGGGGCATCCGAACATCTCCTACACGTGGTACTACACCGCTACGCCTTGTGCGCTTGAGGACGTACTGCCAGTCCAAATGCCACTGGACCCAGTCTAGTGTGACGTGATGACAGTGTTACCAGCTCAGAAACCAGTACGGAGTGGGGGAGTGGGGGGGGGGGTGAGGCTGTACAGTTAACTGCTGAATCTGGGAGTGTTACAACATGGCATCGCCCTCTCCACCGGAGCATAAACATCGCAAGGCTGGAGATTAGTGCCGCCGCTGCCTCTCGTAAAGAAGATTAACAAAGATTATTAACAAACATGTTGGATTAGACGGCGCGGTATCAGCTCCACCACCTACTTTTCCTGACATCCCGACAGTGTGACTAAAACAGTAGTTAGTCCCCCCCCCACACCATAGAAACTGTAACTGATAGCCACGCAGTGCAGGAGTTCAGTGCAGCAGTTCTGGTTGAACGGTGTCCATGACTATTTATAAACACTGTTGTCCACAAATGGTACAGTGGGAGTGGGAAGGGGGGGGGGGGCGTTCTGGAGCCAGTTAGATTGGTTCAGGTTGGGTTTTGGATGTTGCACTCCCTCATGCCTTTTTATGAAACATCGTTCCGATGGAGTTTTATACTTGGTATTCATTCTTGGTTGTAAGGCAAACCAAATATATATTCGCCTGGCTGGCAGGCATTCTTTCGCAATGAAAGTGCGCAATTAAATGGAGTTTGGACATTGTGTGCTTTGCCTCCCAATACGCAGTTTTGCATACAAAATGTAAAAGTCATTTCATACAAGTATGGCGTAACGAGTTTGCCCAGCGTCGGTTGCCCGGATTCAATCTGCTGGGTCTCAATTAACGTCAGATATACTGGCACCAGCGACAGTGCAGGGCGGTGATTATGTACAAGCTGTTCAGTAAGTGGTTGATACACAGATTATGGGAACCAGCATTTTAATTAGGGCCCTTCACTTCCTCTGTACGTGTGTACAGAGTGAACCTACTGATGCTTGGGGTTAATCCATGCCTTAACTTGATGCTTTGGGGTCAGTGTTTGACAATACCAGTATTTTAATTAAATCTGATCATTACACTTTCAAATTAGTGAAAATTAAGTCAGAAGTTCCCCCCCCCAGAGTTTTGGGGAACCTGATTGTTTGTCTCATTATCGATTGTGTTATCATCACAGATTATAATGACCACAATAATTCTCACAAAGAAAGTCGTTTTCGTGTCCTCTGAAATATTTGCCTCACGGGGACATGATGAGGATGGAATGGTAAAGAGTTTAACTAAAATAAAAGTATTGATCTTAGCTTAAACGTTGACCTCATCCTGGGGGTAGTATTTCACACCCTACAGCCTCAGGAACGCTTAATATTGGAAAATTACACCCAACTATAGTGCCACTCAATCAGGGAAACGCCAGAACAAAACTTTGTTTCAATATTTTAGCAGTTATTATTATTATTATTATTAGTAGTAGTAGTAGTAGTAGTAGTAGTAATGTTGTACATGATGAGTACAAATTATAAGTTGTTCGTTATTGAAATCCAAATGAATAACCTTTGACACTCTTCTTGGCATTCAAAATACATTATTGTAAAAACAATATACATTCATTAGCGACATCACTACACTACATCACAAGACTAGAATGCAAGTTCTTGTTGCCATCTAGTGGTGAAATAAAGTACCACCAGGCCGGTGCGAGGGGTGCTTTCACACTTCAAAAAGACTACAACTGTAGGGCAGCAGTCTCTAAATGTAGTATTTAATAACTTATCACAACCTCCACATACGCCAACATATAAATATGCAGGGCTTTGCTGACGTTCAGATTAATCCTTTATTAGTGTCCTCGCAGAGGAAATGTGTTTTCACAGTTGGTACACACAAAGCATATCCCAACAAAGAAACAAACAAGAAGAAACCAGAAACATGATGTATAATTTAGAATATGCTGGGGCCATCCTTCCAACCGCCCAGACATGTGTACCCGTGGCTAGGTGGGAGGAAGGGGGTGGCCTATTGGAGATTATATTTATATTAAAAACATATATATACACACATATATACATATATGTATATACACACACACACACACATATATATACATACATACACACATACATACATACATTTACATACATTTACATACATACATACATACATACATACATACATACATACATACATACATACATACATACATACATACATACATA
>JAOTIX010000001.1:9720252-9734601 GCA_027123715.1 Gaidropsarus macrophthalmus
TACATACATACATACATACATACATACATACATACATACATACATACATACATACATACATACATACATATACACACTTTATCAACATGGTCTTAGAGAAGAAATGTAAATGGACGGCAGACCCACACAACGATACTGATTGGCCTAGTGTAGGATTCTTGGTCGGCCAAACGTCTGGTAGTGCAGCGTCCGTTCTTACCCGCGTGCGGCGGTATACGCGAATCGTAACGTTGTGTCCTTCAAGCGGCACACAGAATAAGAATGGCGTTGTTATGAAAGAAAGCCGCAAACGCGTTACATCAGTACCATGGTAGTTGTTTGTGTAACGTTAACCACTGACATAAAGTAATACTGTCTTCTTGTAATGGGCCGTGTGCTTCAGATTTTAACTGCTTCATCACGCTAGACGTAGCGTATTGGACGTTTCATATGCTGTTCAATATGTTTCATATGCTTCCCAAATTACGCGTGCCCATGACATTGGCATTGGGCAGAGGAGTTCCTACCTTATCAAGCTGTACATCTCTCTCACAGCATCGGACCTTCTCCACAGAACCACCACCTGTCAGGGTAAGAAAATACTCTTTCTACAAAACTTTTGTCCATTTCTCTATACATTTGTCTTCTCACTATTTATCAAACTTACTGACATATATTGTGCAGCATTCAATAATTACGTTTATTGAAACACATTGCAGGTGTTGTACGATGGACTTTGTCCCATTTGTGTGACGGAGATAAAGTTCCTCCAGTACTATCAGAGAAACGAACCAGAAAAAGTCACATTTGTTGACATCTCACTTCCTGGTTACGACGGCGGGAACTACGCAGGGGTCAACTATGACGAGGCCATGGATGAGATGCACGTGATCGATGAACGAGACCAGGTCAGCCACTTGTTATGCATTTACATACATTATAATAATGCACATTCAAACCACACCACTAACACACGAGCTTTCTCCCCTTTTTATATAAAATATATATGTATATATATAACATTGTTTGATCCATGCAGCAAGCCTCCGTGGTGCAACGTTAGTCAAGAGCAAATTATCATTAAATGTATTTAATATTACCATCTGACTTCTGTGATATCTGCAGGTTCACCGCGGGGTCCCAGCGTTTTCAGTCATGTATGGCGCCGTTGGCCTCGGCTGGCTGGGCCGCTTCATGATGTGGGCCCCAGTGAGGCCTTTGATGGACAAATGCTACGCTGTGTTCGCCAAGAATCGCCTGAAGTGGACGGGTCGTGGGAACGAGTGCCGCTCCGGAAGCTGTGCTGAGAAAACGCGATGACAATCCGGCTGGCACTTTGAATATTTATTGGGTTTCTCAAGTGCTGAGCACCAGCGACTAGACGACAAGGGAGGTTGGAAAACAAGCCTAGTTCTTGCAATAAAGTGCTAGCAAAGTAATCAAAGTAAAAACAGTTGGAACATTTGATGTGGATACTATACTGTGTTGTGACATATCCTTGGCCAACCTACAATGTAATCTACCACGTTCAGTCGCACCTTTTGGATGGTTTGGGGAATAAAAATGGCCGTGAAGTGTAAACTCGTGGGACATTATATTGCCTGTCATTATGTGCGACTGCTGGGCAGAAGCCAGACCCAGGGGAGATTAAAGAGGAGGCCGAGCTATGCGGCGGCGGTGTTGTTATCAGCCAGACACCATTGGCTGATACAGGTTGTACAAACTAGTACACAAGTGGCTGTGCCCGACATTTACACTATAGGTCTCTTCCAGTCCACAGTGGAGTGGGGCTTTCCCATTTTGATGTTGACGTTCCTGTTGTTCATGGTCACTTTCCCCTGGAGACTCCACCAGCGAGATCTATAAATTGAGAGGCTGGTAAAAAGGTTGTTTCTTGGAGACAGTATATTATAACTGGATTTATACAGAAAATCAAACTCAAGGGGGCTTCTTCCAAACTCCTCCCTGTCCTGCAACCTTTATGGGAGAGAGACTGTACACATGTCCTCTGACGTCAGCTCTGCACTTCCCTTTGATTTTCAGGACCCTCAAGTTGTTGTCTTCCTTTTTTAGCCTTGTGCTCGTGTCCTGTATATTCAGCCACAACAGCATGTGACCTTAAGCCTTTGCAGTCTTGCATGGCATTGGTCAGCCAACAGGGCAGAGAGGCCCACCCCTAAACCAGTTTAACCAATTAGATTAGAGCTCCTCTATGTATAGCATCAATAGCAACACACTGCAGTGTCAACAAGCAAGCTACTTGTGTGGCATTGGGTACTGGACATTAAAGCACAACAAACTAGCTGAATGGAACAATGTCTCCAATGCTAAGACATGACAGGTGCAATACAATGAGGTACGTACTGGGCTTGAAGTAGCTTAATTAGCTTAGCTATTCATTGAACTTCCATGTTAAAGAATCAGTTAGCCACAATAGCTGATGACCTTGATCATTAGACTTACTAGATGTATGAATTCTGCATTTTGCCATTATTTTCACTTTTCACACTTACTGTTTCACATTTGTATACATAACAATGACTGATTTAAGCAGAATTACTAGGGTGGCAATGCTTTCCAGTGACCAACAACAAACTAATGAAAGCGGTATGGGACTGCTTATTTTGTGTCACCTGGGTTAGAATTGAGACCGTGCTTCTGACTTTTTTTTATTTTTGGCAGCCCATTGCAATAAGTAATTTAGCAAGTAATATTCAACCATGAGTATGCTAACCTTTTGCTGTTTTGGGTAAAACATGAATCCCACTGACTCAAGCCTTTGTCATTGCTTAACCCTACATAGGAGTTCAAGGAATAGTAGGAATTCAATACGTGTTTTGGTTCCAGTTAAACATGACATTAATGATATTCCACTTTGCTGTCAACCAATTGTTATGCATTTCTCCCCCATATTTATTATTTTTTAACATATTATTTTGTTTCATACACTAGGCCGTAATTGTTAATACGACACAAATGTTTGTCATTCCAGGGTACCAGCGGATCCTGATAGCATGTCTTGTAAATATTTTTAGACCACAATACTCCCCTTACTCCATTCAATCCAGAGATGGGACGCTACCTTTGCAACAACCTCTTCAGTGCAGGGACGCTGCCATCGTACTGCAAGCTAAGGTTTCTCATTGGCTTCCTCAGGGGCCTTCCAAGCTACGCTAGGCCATCCCTATGCCCTGACCTCAGTCCCATTCCGACCAATCACCACACCCTGCAACATCAACGCTTCACAAGAAGAGCTAGCCGCAGACATGCACAGATAAGCGGCCGCTACATACTGCGGTCTACCTCTGACCACATGGCCATGACTAGCTTAAGGGAGGTGAGATACCTCCAGAGTGCCCGGTTCTGCTCATCCTCCAACAGAAGTGACTTAAAGGTGAGCCCTCCCATCGGAATTATAGAGGAGTCTCTGACGGGTTTTCAATCGAGAGCGCTGGGAGCTCGTTTAGGTGAATCTTTTAATAAACTGTCCAGACACATCAATGTTTATTTCAAGAAGAAAGACACTCATCCAGTTCCTCCGGCAGAAAGTGCCAGTTTTGTGTTAGAATCTCCAGAAAATGTGAACAGGTTACGGAAACGTAATCAAAGCCAGAAGGTGCTCAGAGAAAGGGTGTTTTTTCAGGAGAAGGACACAGCGCAGGAATTAAAATATGAAAGGACATCGCAAACTCAATCTGAAGAGGCATCGTCTCCCAAACATCCTGGAGTTCAGTTATTTCATGCTAGCTCTCTGGCTACGAAATTTGGAGAGAGCTACACTTATGCTGCGAATCACATCAACACCTTTTTCTCCAGAAAAGGTGCATTAAATTTGCAAATGATGGAGGACATTGACAATGTGCACTCCAATAGAATTTCAAACAGGAGGCAAAGGAGAAAGACACAAGCAGAAGTGAAGCCTAGAGGGCAGAAAGATACTGAACCAGCACACAGTTTGGATAAAAGCACCACCCCCAGCAACATAGCAGAGGCCTACCTTCTGTTTGCAGGCCACATCAACAGATATTTTGGTGCCACAGTAGAAGATAATGCTTCTAAAGATCAATTCCTGGGAGACCAGCCCAGGCAGACAGTGAAGAGACATCCAATGGAGCCCTCAGAAATATCTCCCTCTAACTCCCAAATGAACTGTTCACAATTGCATCAGGAATGCTCAAATTCTAAGAGTGAAGGGCTTTTCCATCCTAGTACCAACACCACCGACTTTGGGGAGAACTACTTGCAGATGGCTAACCATGTCAATAAGTATTTCAAGGGCCCAAGTACTGTTGAAGACGATGACAGAATGGATTCTTTAAGTTACTTAAGAGCGCTTGAATCCCAAGTGTATTTATCCCAAACGCCAAAGGTGGTGTCCTTTGTGGACTGCCTTCGTAATCCCACGAGTGCCATCCCCAGCCTGGTTGGTGGCTATCTCAGAGCGTTTCCCTGGGCACAAAGCAGTCCTTCAATGCGGACCACAGCCACGCCTCAGGCTGTGTTTAAGAAAAGGGTGAGTTGAACAAATCTTTAACTTAACTTAATTTTCACTTAAAGACAGTATTCATTAACATTCTATTTAAGAAGAGTAAAAGTAAAAGAGTGCATTATTTATATATGTAATTTCTTACAAAAACAATTATATGGAGAATGCTTATGAAGTCATGAAGGATAGAGTTTGTGAAAGTTGCACAAGTTAGTGATCCAGCTGTGAACAATTATCTTTTCTGTGTTTAAGGCTGGATTAAGTAGGAACGAGGCTGAGCAGATGACCTACACGTGGATCTCTCATCTAGAACAGCGCTTGGCTCCAAATGATCTCAGAACCTGTATCGAGACCCTCAACAATCACCTGGTCCGCTACCCATCATGCAAAGCGGTCATGTGGCAGGTAGGATAGACAGAAGACGGTAACATTTTGAAATTAGAAATTAGAATTAGAAATGTTGGACTGACTTCAATCAAAGTAAATCTAATGAATAAGTCTCGTCATTCCAGCAAAAGACGGCTGTAAAAATGTTGAAACAGCGACGTATCCATAGAGACAACCAGGAACTTCAGGACGCCATAAGGGAAACCCTGGCTCTGATTGGCTACGTGGAGCAAGTTAAAGGCCGTGGAATAAGGGTGCTCTCTATCGATGGTGGCGGTACAAGGTAACTATGTTCTACCAACCACATCTGTCTGTCTATCTGCTTGTCTGGCTGCCTGTGAGCTAGCTCACCTGCGTGCTAACCAGTGGCTAATGATAACGTTGTGTTCTCTGCAGAGGTGTGGTGCCTCTGCAGGTATTGAAGCTGCTGGAGGCCGAGACGGGTAAACCCATCTTCCAGCTCTTCGATTACATCTGCGGAGTAAGCACAGGTGCGTCAAGATTTTACACCGGAGTTGGAGACTGGATCCATATGGACAATATTCAGCCGTGAAAAATAAAGGTTCAACACCTCCTCTCACACCACAGTGAGCTTTCTCTTGCTCTCTTGCCCTCTTTCTGTCGCGACACCAACAGGGGCTGTTCTGGCCTTCATGCTTGGCCTGGCCCGCTTCTCTTTAGAGGAGTGTGAAGACATGTACCGCCGCTTCGGCTCTGAAGTGTTCCAGCAGAACCCCCTGGTGGGCACGGTGAAGATGGGCTGGAGTCACTCCTATTACAACACCGGCAACTGGGAGAAAATACTGCGGTAGCGACAAGGGTTTTATGGGGCTGTTACGCAATTCATCTGGGGCCCACCTCTTGCTCTTTGGAAGGTTGCAGTACTACATTTTATCCTCTTTATTGTTTTGGTTTCTTGCAGAGCTAGATTGGGGGATGAGATACTGATCAGGACATCCCGAGATGAGTTAAGTCCAAAGGTAAAAAAAACTAAGTCAAAACCATTGTCCAACTCATTAAGAGACTTTGCGTGTTTAACTAGAATTGAATTGGATTTAACAACATGGACCTTAAGTGATCCGTCACACTTTACAGTTTTGCTTCGCTGTCGCTAAATCCCGAGAATGTCTCACGTAAACCTGACAGCATTGCCGCTACCTGTCCAGGTGTCAGCGGTCAGCGCCGTAGTGAACTGGGGGACCAGCCCGAAGGCCTTTGTGTTCCGCAACTACAACCACAAGCCGGGCTCGCTCAGCCGCTATGCTGGGGGCTCGCTCAACCAGCTGTGGGAGGCGGTGCGCGCCTCCTCGGCGGCGCCGGGCTACTTCGAGGAGTTCCCCCTGCAGAGCGACATCCACCAGGTAAGCTAGGCGGCGCTAATCAGTACACCGCTGGTGCCATCGTTGCTATTAGCATAGCTTGGCTAGCACACGTGTTGACATTGGTTTCCAATGGTTGCATATTTGGTTACAGGACGGAGGAATAATCCTCAACAATCCCTGTGCGCTCGCTGTGCACGAGAGCCGACTGCTGTGGCCCAAGCAGCCCTTCCAGTGCGTGCTGTCTCTGGGCACGGGCCGCTACGACAATGTGAAGAGGGGGCCCGCCACCTCCACCAGCTGGAGGGCCAAAATCAGCAACCTCATATGCAGCGCCACGGACACCGAGGGCGTCCACACCCTGCTCGACGACCTGCTGGCCCCCGACGTCTACTTCCGCTTCAACCCCATGCTGAGCGCCGGAGTCTCACTTGATGAGAGCCGGCCGGGGGCTCTGGACACACTGCGGAGGGACACCCACGTCTACCTCGACAGAAACCGCCTGAAGCTGGCCAGGCTGTGTCTGGTTCTGGGAGCAGAGCGTTCTGCCGCGAGCCACACCAAGGACTGGGTCTGTGAGAGGGCCTGGGAGGCCAAGCAGAGATGGGTATGAGAGGAGGAAAAGTTGGATGAATTAAGGAGGTATTAATAGCACTAACACACACACACACACACACACACACACACACACACACACACACACACACACACACACACACACACACACACAGGAAGGATTACCTCAATGTGTCACATGAGCAATGTATTGGTAATGAGCTGTTTTTATTTTAATGCAAAGAGTGCACAGTAAAAGCTTGACATGAATGTAAACAAATGCAATGCACTGGTTAAATATTTCTGTGTAGGTGAATTCTGTGAAATTGGTATGCAAATGATTGACCTGTCCGACTTGGAAACCAATACAGACACTTTCCTGAAATGGACACAACAAACACATAGGTTTTGTTCTATGTATGTTGAATTTTACTCTTTATCATCTGAAATGACACTGAAATGAGAGTATACTGCTCTGATGATCTGAAGTATGTAGAACTCTCTTGTGCAATATATTTTAATAAATATGTACTTTGAAAATATTATGGAGATGCATATTATTGATCACTGATTTAATTGATCCGTACTTCATTATCACATTATCGATTGCATCAACTTGAAAATATCATAGTAGGTTTTGACCCTATACATACCCACAAGCCCACGACCAAGTGATTCACGCTGGCTATAGGTATGCAAGAGAGATATAATCGATTAAGTACACTAGTTAATCCTATGTAGCATTAACCCAGATCCACTTGAATACGAGGGGTTAAATTCTCCATAAATCTGCTCCCTCTCCATCTACAATGGACGGGCTTTGTCTGACACAGAAAGGCCTTGTGCAGGAGAGAGCTTGTGATAGTGCCAGCCAGAGCGAAGACACAAGGTCAGTAACTACTGACCACCCACACATACACACACGCGCACTCACACACACACACACACTCCTTCAGTCCATTGACAAATAACAACAGTGATAAACACGATATACTTTATTTTCATCAAGCCAATGCTGATTAGAGAAATGTGTTGGTATTGAATCCCACACATTTTACTGCAGTAGTATGTATTTATTCTGAGGACAGATCGACTTAGCCTAGCATCACAATGGGGATGACGTTCTGGCAGCGTGTGGATGCCACAAAGGGTTGATTCTATGAACACCGAGGCTGCGGCTAGCGCACGTGTGACCAGAACCGTGTGATGACTGTACTGACGTTGCACATGGGCACACGGGCACATGGTTCCTTCCTCCTCCTTCATCGGTTCACCTGGTCTGACGGGACAGCGCTGGCGTAGCAACAGAACACACTGTGCGGAGACAGATGCCGCAGGGCCACAGATAAAACTGAAACGACCTGGTGTTGAACTTTGACAATGTGACAAGGGCCTTCAAGAAGCCTGACTGGAGGAGGAGGTGGAGGGGGTGAGGAAACTCACGGCCACAGCGTCTGAAGGTAGGAGCTCTGAACGGTCACATCTGTTTGTCATTGTTTGTATGCTGAGTGAGAAAGTAGGAAGAATGTAGTGATGTAGCACCCTTCTAGAGCAATTTTCATGCAGTAAAATAGATAGTCATTTCGAGAGTTGGAGTTCAAAATGTTAGCTATGATGGACTGCTTGGTCAGACTCAGACATAAATTGTCATTCACCAATGGATTACTGAAGCCTCATAATACTGAAATTGTTGCACATCTGTTAGGATTGCTGCATCAGCCAAGACAATGTGACAAGTTACTATTCTAATTGTGGCAACAGAAGGCATCGCTATATAATTTTGTTCCAATGTATTTGAACTATTGGCTGGACAACCGTTGGACGGCGTTGCATACTCAACTTTATATTGTCAAAAGTTACAGAGAAATCATTAATGTCATGTTTAACAATGGTCAGTGCGAGGTAACACTGTAGGTGCCTCAGGTAATCCTTTGTTAATATTCAGTGCATTTACATTGCAGCAGCATGTTCTTCTGTATGTCATACAGAACAATGGTACGTATAAAACACTTGTGTTTCAGGGCCTATACAGGCTCATACAGGTACATTCTATACATATATATAAGTATGGGACCTTCATCAAAAAGAAGGTCACAAGGGTTATCATATATATGTCGTCTACCGAAAGGCCTTTTCCACTGTCCTACTGTCAATGTCAGCAAACACTCCTCTGATAGGTGGTCTCTAAGTGAAACCTGGTCTTCCACCACATCACGGACGCGTGTTGTGAGCCCCCCCCAGCCCCCCAACCGTGGCATAGAGGGTCTCTTGTGGTCACTGAACTGAGCTCTGTGACCACAAGTGTGCTCACACACACTGTGCCTCTCCGCTGGGCAATATGGTGGTTGGCACCGGTTCCCTGCCTTGCTCAATGTGTGCGGGGAAAAGCCCCAGCGTGCTCTGTGGCTTTTGTTGTCATGCGTGCCGTCATACAGACGGTTCGGGGGTGAAGGGCCCCCTTTGGCCTCCTCAGATGGGTGTCCACGCACTGGGGGACACGAGCCAACACACAACACAGGGAGCTATATGTGTTTTAACGGTTTACGTCACCCCTGAATGACCGTCGTTGAGCATCGTGAGTCGTCGTGAGCGGTAGTCGTTAGTAATAACACATTTTGACTCTCTGAGAAAGCTGGATTTGATGTGCGTGCTCATGTTTGTGTTGTCCAGTTTTAAACCATTTCTTTTCGGTCGTGTATGGGTGTGGATGCCTCACGGCCCACGCAGGACGGAACTGTGGACAGAGACAGATTGTTTGCCTTGATGGCAACCTCTCCTGGGGTTTTGTTGAGAAAAGATAACCTTATTCTTTCCTCGGGGGAGGGGGATGAATGCCAAAGACATTTTTCCACCGGGGAGGAGTGAACACAGAGAGACAAAGGAGATAAAAGCAAGACAATATGCTAATTGTTTTAAGGAAGGTATGAAAACGACTGAGAATAGCACTGAGATTTACATGAACCAGGTCAATGGATGCTTTGTATAATTAGGCTACAAGGCAGACAAATATATCTTTCATCAGGTCCCAGGTTCTCACGAGCCAACAATGAAGCCCACACTTTGATGTCAGAGAGCTGATAGGAATGTGAAAGTGCGTCTGTCTGCGAAAAAACAAGACGTCACATTTGGCCATTTTTTGAACCAGTAGTTCAAACAAAAGTCATTCGTATCTCAACTCAAAACCGTCCAATAACAATCTTTCTGAATCACTAAAGGAGGACTTCTGGGAGAAGTCCTTGGTATCCATTGCGCTTGAACGCTCGTAAACACCATTGACTTTGCGCTTGTCCATGAATATTGCTATGTTATTGCGGCACCACGGTTGGTTGATTGAGACCAACGGGAGCTCGGACATGTCCGGGGAGAGTGAGTGATGGTGTAGGTGGTGCCTGCAGCCTCTCATTCATTATTCATCAGGAGACGGGTGGGCTGAGCGCTGGTACTGGTAAAAGTCAGACAAGAACCTCCTTTCTTGAAGCCCCGGCCACTCTCCTGGGCTTCTCCACCGCCCCCGCCCGTAATGAACAGCAGAAGAATGAAACGGTACACAACATGAACTTCTGGACAGTTTCCCCAGGGGGGCATTTGCTGAAGTTTTCAATGGAGCACAGAGGGAAGAGAACAGAGATGGGGAGGAGGGGTCACTGATTGGACAGCAGGTAAGCCACCTGCAGTTCCAGTTAAGGGAAAGGACATTGGGAATCGTTTTGCTAGATATGTGGATGTTGCGATGCGGCTAATGGCGTATAAGCCTCCGTTTGTGTTGTCTACTTGAGGAATCTGAAAACGAACACTTGAATGAATGCTGTTGCAGTACACTGTGTCTTTGTCTGTGGTGTCGATGTCAACATAAAGACGGGTAATTAGTCTTTCCAACCGCAGAAGAGCGTAGAAAGACATTAGATTGATGTTGCTGCGGTGCATGAAGATATAATTGATTCTCAACTCCTATTCATTATGCAGTTTGTCTCCAGTAACTTTCATAATTGGATTCAGTACATTTAAGCGTGTTCTTGTTTCTCGCTTGCTTCTCCTTGCGTCCGTGTTGTGAAGAGAGGGGGAAAAAACAAAGTTAAAACACAAAAGAACCACTGTTCGAGTCTGATGGTGTCATGCAAGTGGGGGAGAGACGGGAACATTGTAATGTCCCAATGGCATCCATTTATATAAGTATCTCCTAATAAAATAAAATATCTATTGCAGTATTATTATTATTGAAATGTTGACCATTCCCCTCCACTGTGACCAGGTGCATGTTGGGAGTAAACCTTCTGGTTCTGATGCACTTCAACGATGGGGACATTGCTTCCAGCAGCTCTTCTGCTCCTAGCATGGCACAGCGTACGGGCGCTGGACATCCCACAGGAGAGTGAGTCCATGCCCCCCAACCCCCACACCAACACCATTTTGTACCAGCCTCTCTTCCACAAGCTTCCATCTGGCCGAGCGGAAGTGGAGTAACGCACCGAGGTTAACACATTTGGTTTGTTCCTTTCTCGCTTGCAGTCAGACAACCTCCGACCATCGTACAGCAGTCGCCCAAGGACCACATTGTTGACCCCAAGGACACCATGGTTATAGAATGTGAAGCTAAAGGAAACCCTCAGCCAATGTGAGGAACTCTGACCCCAGCTCTGCAGGGTTCAGCAGTACGATCGCCTCCAGCAATGAGTGCATTGTTATGTTGTCTTCTTGCTTTATTTTAGCTTCTCATGGAGGCGTAACGGGAAGTATTTCAACGTGGCGCGTGACCCCCAGACCTCCATGCGCCGGCGCTCGGGGACGCTGGACATTTACGCCTGGAAGGACCCGCAGGAGTATGAGGCGGAGTACCAATGCATCGCCTCCAATGAACACGGCTCCGCGTACTCTAACAAGATCATGCTGCGACTTTCCAGTGAGCCCAGTCTGTCAGAACACGTCACATACGATCCCTGTCACGCTCAAGTAAAAGCTAAATCGTCCCATGTCTGCGACAGGACCCCCACTGTGGCCCAACGAGATGGTGGAGCCGGTGGTGGTCAGTGTCGGCCTCCCGCTGGTCCTCTCTTGCGACCCTCCGCCTGGGCCACCCAAACCCGAGACCTACTGGATGTCCAGCTGTGAGTGTCCTTCTAACCCAAACAGACCCGCCATGAGCCACACTCCGATAAAACACACGCAACATTCGCACAAACCCACCGCCAGCACCAACCTCCTGGAGTGGAATTGCTTGTGTTTGTTTTACGATACTCGCATTACTGTCTGGTGCCCCATATCTTTTATTGAGACCGTGCTTAACAAGGCCATTCTTTACGGCAGGTTCGTTCGCGAGGCCTTTCTCCTGGCCCATCCAGACCGCCTTCCCAACCATGCAGGCTGTGCGGCAGGACCGCCGGATCTCCACCGGCGTTAACGGGGATCTGTACTTCTCCAATGTGCTCTTCAACGACTCCCACACCGACTACTGCTGCAATGCCCGGCTGCCCCACAAAAACAGCATCCAGCAGAAGAGGCCGGTAGTTGTCAAGGTGATAACAAGTGAGTGACCACACACGACAAAACAAGGCCTTCCCGTCATCAATTTGCTGGATGTGTTGTGCACACTGATTTCCCGAACAAACAATTATCATAAGCCAGTGTTTCAGGCCTGTATATGTAGGTTATAGGCCTATATTTCATTTACAGATTAATACTTTTTTTCAGTTGTCAGTTATCACTATTTCTAACAATAACCTATGTCATAAAATACCCCTTTACACGTGTGTTCTAATATGGTTTCTTTACTCACAGTCCATTTGTTTGATTTCAGACAACCTCTAATGGCTCGTGATACCCCCCTCACCCTCCCCCTCCCCCCGATTCCAATTACCCAATTTATGTTGTGGTGAGTGCGGGCTCTTTTCATTTGGCCTCGGTGTTGCCTGTCGCTAATCAATACCGCCCTAGCTAATCGCTCATGAATGTGCTTAGCGTTAACAACATTGAATCCTCAATCAGTACTTCTCTGAGAAACGGTGCATGCTAGCTAGCTTATCGCTAATCACATTGAATGCCCATTCAATACTTCTTGGAGGCCCCATGCATGCTAGCTAGCTAATCGCTAATTACATCGAATGCTCATTCAATGCTTCTTGGAGACCTGGTGCATGCGGTACATTGTGTGTCCACAGCTCGTACAGTGTCCGAGGCTGCCCCCACCTGGTTGTCCCCCACCAGGTCCCAGAGCTCCATCCTGGTCCTGCAGGGGGAGGAGCTCTTCCTGGAGTGCATTGCCGCAGGAGTGTGAGTAGAAGAGACAATAAACAGACGCGATTGTTCCCCAGCACCACCACCACCACTTCTGTCCTGCTACGGCCAGTACTAACTGGTGTAACAGTGGTGAGACGGTTGAAGTGATACAGAGGTTTGCTGGTGGTGAATAAATTGTCTTTTGTCGACAGACCACCGTCAATGCTCTGATTATTATGGTTTTTAAACTGTGACCCATTTTGCCACAGCGGAGCATGTCATTGCTACTCCAGAAGCATTCAGAAATCCTTGTGGTTGAATGACTGAGTGTTATGTTTACAACAGGCCAACGCCTCACATTCGCTGGACCAAAGATGGGGAAAAACTGGTGGTGAAACCAGGAATGAGAATAAAAAACTTCAACAAGATGATTCACATCCCCAAGGCGTCTTTTGATGACATCGGGGAATATGTCTGTGCTGCTACCAATAAGATTGGCTACACTGAGCGAACGATAACGGTCCAAGTCAAAGGTCGGTGACATTGATTGTGGTGATTGATGTTTTTTTTTTTTAGAACCGATACGAGGATATTAGCCGCTACTACTTCCCGCCTTTTATTTGGCAGCTGCCCCGTTTTGGTTGGAGAAGCCGGTGGATTTGGTGCTGGCCCCGGACGAAAGTGGACGCTTAGTATGCCGGGCTGATGGGATTCCCCGGCCCACGATTCGCTGGTTCATCAACGGCGAGCCATTAGAAAGTAGGTTCTACTGCGCTCAGCGGAGTAATGAGGGCCTAATGTTAACGAGTTCAAATAAGGACCTGCCAGGCCCGTTGAACTCGTAACTGTGATAAAGGGCTATAAACACATCAATTCAGCTTGACCTTACCCAATAATGTAGTGACATTAAATGCTAGTGCTGATGATTGATGATCACCGTTGCCAGTGTTGTTTATATCTTCCTGTGTCTGTGTGTGTCTTTTACAGCTGCGATTTCCCACCCCAGCAGGCATATGTCCGGGGACACACTAAGCTTTCGTAGTGTGACAATGGAAAACACGGGCGTCTATCAATGCAATGCCTCCAATCAGTTTGGTTACTTACAAGCCAATGCCTTTGTCAATGTGCTTCGTAAGTAACCTCATTACTGTGCATCTACAGTCAGTGCTTTGCATGTTATTCGTTCTCTAAGAGTACCTTGAACCAAAACATAGCAGGTCGGGAGCTATAGCTATAGACAATCATGTACTCTCTACCATGTCTGCAGACGCCACCCCTCGGATACTCAGGCCCCGGGAAGATCATCTCAAGGTGATAGAGGGAAGCCGTACCTTCCTAGAATGCCGGTACTTTGGTTCCCCAGTGCCTGACCTACGATGGTAATTGCATAAAAAATTACTTTACAACCAAAAT
>JAOTIX010000001.1:9734701-9747432 GCA_027123715.1 Gaidropsarus macrophthalmus
TAGAATGCCGGTACTTTGGTTCCCCAGTGCCTGACCTACGATGGTAATTGCATAAAAAATTACTTTACAACCAAAATTTACACTCATATTCTTAAATATATATGAGTATTTCTTGTTTTTTCTTTCACATAGGTCCAAGTATGGGCAGGGGAACCTGGAAGGGAACCGGTATAAGACCCACACCAATGGGACCCTGGAGATCAAGCAGATCCGCTTAGAAGACACCGGGACGTACCTGTGTGTCGTGACCAACATCGCGGGCAGAGACGAAAGCCAGATCAGGGTAGAAGTGAAAGGTGAATATTCATCACGATAAACGTTTCTTAAGCTCCCATCGCTTCTCATCCTTTGATCGGCGTACAAGTTTGACGTCACACGCTGACACAAATGTTAATTGTTTTTCAGAACCGACGCTGTTTGTGAGCAAACCGCAGAACCTAAAGGTCATCCGTGGCAGTGACGTGACCTTTGAGTGCGGTGTGCAGTCGGACGCCACCACCCCTGTAACAACCATCTGGCTGAAAAACAAACGGCCGCTCTCGTTGAACTGGAGGTGTGCCTCGTAACAAAAAGTTTACTTAAAGTGCAGTGTAGAGTTCAGGGACATCGAGCGGAAAGGACTTGGCAATAATGAAATATAAACGGTGTGCAAATGTGTAATCCCAAGAAACTTTACAGTTAGCCAGCCCCTCTTCCAGAGCCGCCGTGTTGTGGATGGCTATCTGCAACTTCAACGCTAGATGAAACTTAATCCTACAACTGCACCTTTAAACGTCCCATCAGTGTAAACATGTTCACATACTTTCTGATATATTGACATGTTAATCGTACATTTTAGCATGGGGACAATACATTGGTGGAAAACTGTTCAAATCAGTAGCTAATTCTGACCGTACCATATCCATAGGATCTCCTTAGCGGAATCCAACCTAGTTATCACGAGCGTGAACAGTGCGGATGACGGCGAATACACCTGCACCATCAAGACGGAGATGGACGAGAAGTCAGCCTCTGCGCGCCTCATGGTGATGGGTACGGCGTGTTGGAACCAGAACACATGACCCGGTGGCCAGTTCAATGTTTTCAACCGGACGCCTTCTCTGTTGCAGACCGGCCGGAACCTCCGACCAACCTCAAGTTAACGGAGCCATTTGAGCGCACGGTCCGGCTCAGCTGGGTGCCAGGACACAGTAACCACAGCCCCATCACAGGTCAGAGGTCCTAATGATAACCCCTTATGGTGCCCCACATGATCTCCAGTCCACCGCCATGAGCCTCTCGTTTGCACAACCGCCCAATGGGGAAAATAAACTTGGCTTTACCGTACACAAGCTTTGAATTCGCCACCTCCACCAAGGCCTACCTTGATATTACCCAGAATGCAACAAAGGACCGCATCATGATGATGCTTCCACATCAGATTATCCAATTGGGTTTCGTTTTCTAAAATCCCCTCCCTGTATCTCAGAGTACCTGGTGCAGTACGATGAGGACGACTGGCTGCCCGGCAAGTGGAGGAACCTGTCCACCTACCCGGGGAACCTGAACTCTGTCATCCTGCAGCTGGCCCCCTACACCTACTACGAGTTCAGGGTCATCGCCGTCAACGCCATCGGGCCGAGCCGGCCCAGCCGCGTGTCTTCCCGCCTGCAGACCGGCGGCGCACGTGAGTTCTGACTTTGACTTTTGCAACACCAAAATCAATTCCTTTGACCGCTCATCGATGTCTCGGTTTTTGTTTTTTATCCTGTAGCGCCGGACGTCATTCCACGAAACATCAAGGGAGTGGGAACGTGGAGGAACAACATGGAGATCAGCTGGGAGGTTTGTTCCCACAAACAAACCGAAATCACTTATACCTCCTGGAGTTCAAATTTGGATTGTAGTCTGACTTGATTCCCCAATGCTGCGACGGTGGTCACCTCAGCCGCTAACGTACAGGGAGTGGAACGGGCCCCACCTGAAGTACCTGGTGTGGTGGAGGAGGAGGGACTCCAGGGAGGAGTGGAAGAACGCCACCACCAAATGGTTGAGATACTACATATACGACGCGGACACCTTCACGCCCTACGAGATCAAGGTCCAGGCGGTCAACGACTTCGGCCTGGGACCCGAGTCCAAAGTTATCATCGGCTACTCCGGAGAGGACCGTGAGGCTCACTGTTTTTAACCGTACACTTGACACTAAACTAAGTTTATTGTGCAATGTTGCTCAGCTATATTTCCATGTGAGGTATTGATCAAATGAAGGTATTCTGGCTGTTCCCCAGGTCCTCTGGCGGCGCCCCTGAACCTGCGAGTGTCCGACATCGAGAGCAGCCAGGTCACCGTGCACTGGGACCCCGTGGCCCACAACACCCTCATGGGAGAACTCAAGGAGTACAAGGCGAGTCCGCCTCCACTTTGCTCAGCGCTGCTTATGCCAAAGGACCGTGTGATCCTTTTTGAAACTTAGACATAACTGTTCAGCAGGACCCCACTAAATGCAGGACATGAGAGAAAAAGGAATTTGCTCTGTATCATGAGAATGAAATCAGATTTCGTCTTTCTTCTTTATCAAATATAAATGAAAAAGAAAACTAGCATTGACTGGAATTGACATTCTCTGAGGGTTCTTCAAAGTAAAAGAGCCCGTTCTATGATGTACATTTTGTAAGACCGGTCTCCGCCTTCCCAGGTATACTTCTGGAGAGACAGCAGCCAACTCCGGTGGCTCAGCGTCAGCCGGGCTATGAAGTCAAAAGCGATTGAGGTGGAGGGGACGGAGTACTCGGGGGTCCTCGACGAGCTCTTCCCCTACAGCAACTACAAAATGTACATCGTGGTCGCCAATAGTCGATACGACGGCCCGGCCAGCGACACCATACAGTTCTCAACCCCCGAAGGAGGTAAGAGTCACCTCACAACATACCACGATATTTCTCGGAGGGCTAAAGAACTCAATCAGAGCTAAATATGTATGTCTCCCACACACCGTATGCTACTTGTTTTTGTGTGCGTCTGCTTGCAGTACCATCTGTTCCCAAGTCCTTCCGGATCCAGCAGCGACATCTGGACACCATTTATGTGGACTGGGACTTGCCGGCAGAGCCAAACGGAATCATCACCGGCTACACTCTGAAGTACCAGACAGGCAAGCAGATGTGTGCTCCAATCAGCATTAATGGAGCAAAAAACAACCGTGCTCTGTTTCTACACACGCGCTTCCTGAATTCCCTGTGTCGGGGGGAAATGTGTTGTGATCTGTCGACGCCCCCCCCAGCCAAATATATACCCACAACTAACAAGGCCACTAGTGTTGTTCTTTAAACATGTATGTATATGTACACACACACTGTATGAATGCAGTCCTACAGCTAACGGACCATCTTCTGGAGTACTGGGTCGGAAGCATTGAGTATTCTCCCCCATCCCTTCGATGTTTCCCCTCTATGACCACAGTGAACGCCACCAGAGGGGAGGAGATGCGCGTGGAAGAGTTCTACTCGAACGTGACCAGTTTCTCTCTGCGGCGCTACGACCGCTACACCCGCTACCGGTTCTCCCTGGCGGCCAGGACGCAGCTGGGCCTGGGGGAGTGGCACACCGAGGAGTCGCCCCATTACACCACGGAAGGTAGCTGCTCTGTTCTCCACAGCAATGCCCATGATCCCATGATCAGAATGCATCATGGGATATGTGGATGATGATATTCCACCATATTGAGAGGACTCAAGAGTGCTGGTAATGAAATGTAAACATAGCCTCAGCTAAGCTTATGAATACTTTTGTCTTGACGCGCCTCGGGTGAGAATCACCAACATTGTCTTCCATTATGACAAATTACTTCATAATTACATTGAACAACAACCAAAAACCCTTTACTACCAACAACTACCAGTCCAATGCTCTTATGCTTCCAAAATGGCCGCCCAGTGTTGGCGTGACTTTCCCGTGTACAAGCCCTATAGGCAAGCCAGTGTAATGGCACGTCCAAAATGAACACCTGCCACCAGCTAATGCAGGGGACAGCTCCAACACACACACACACACACACACACTTGTGGGTCTCTGTGTCTCGTCTCCAGCCTATGCTCGCGACCAGGTGGACATCTCCACCAAGGGCTGGTTGATCGGCATCATGTGTGCCGTGGCTATCATCGTGCTGTTCCTCCTGATCGTGTGCTTCATCAAGAGGAGCCGGGGAGGGAAGTACCCAGGTACTGTCTGGAGAGCACTGGACGGCTAGCGTCTCGTGATCTCCAAAGGTACATGTCAAAGGTCAGCATTGACGCGTTGAATGAATGTACGCATTGCTTAACACGGTGGTCCACGGTGGTGTTTTTAGTGCGGGAGAAAAAGGACATTTCGTTGGAGCCCGTAGATGACAAGGAACATGAGGGAACGTTTGACTATCGGTAAGCATCAACTGAGGCATCCGTCGTCTCTGATATGGAATAATGTTGACTCACATCATGAAATGGTATTAAAATACTGGACTGGAAGTTCTATATATAATTACTCACTTCAACAATAAGTATGATTTTCTACATTAAGTCACTCTGCAGCTATGTAGGAACATTTAAGTGAAAAAGACGAATGACAGCACAGCCAATCGGAGATGCTTAATGTATAAAAGAATAATAATGTGTTTATTGTATCACTACTTGAACTAAATACATGATTTTTCTGATTTCTTCCCCAATTCACTCTACCTCATCTATTTAAACCTATGTTCTCCTTAAACCTCCCAAACTATTATTTTTTCACACTGGACTGTTCAAGGTCTCTTGAAAGGTATGAACATACTAAGCACTGACACAATGACACCGTCGATACCGCTGCAGTAACACCTAGTTATCATTGCAATGTCTCACAGAATACTCATTGACCGTACTGCAGCATCCCCAGCCGGGGTTTCTATGCTCACAAGTGGAGCGTGGTGACTAGTTTGATTAATGGTTAAGTCAACGGTGTGCTTTGGCTTTTACGGCGAGCACAATAAATGAAAGGAACGTATTGTGTATTACCGTACAAAGGTTTCTGCTTTTTCTGTAAACCAGTGTTCATCATTTCAGGATCGCACGCGTCGTGACACTCCCGTACCCCCGGCGGTATGTAAAGTCATTCAAATGCTTCATTCTCACATTGCTTATCGAGCGTCACAAAGCGTACTGTGGTGCAACTCGACCGCACAGTCGCGATGCGTGGACCCCGGCTCCGTGGTTCACGAACCTGCCGTCTGCCCCCGCTCCTCTCCTCCTCCACGCAGGGAGGAGGAGAGGGGTCTGCAGCGAGGCCAGGCCTCGGTGGAGCCCATCATGAAGCGAACAGAGAGCGACGACAGCCTGGTGGACTACGGCGACGTGGAGATCCAGTTCAACGAGGACGGCTCCTTCATCGGCGAGTACACGGGCAACAGGAAGGACACCGCCGCCGTCGCCGCCCGCGACGTCCGGGACGAGATGGACTTCGGAGGGAACATGGACCTGCACTCCACCATGAACGCCATCTACTCCATGGCGTGACGCACCCCGCTGCTTCGGTTGAAGACCTGGGGGGTGGTGGGGCCTGCTAGCTATGCCTGTAGCATCCACCGTGATCCAGGAGAGAGCCGTGAGACAGGACAACCCCCGCCGGGGTCACTGCGCTGCCCGGAATATGGTGACGAACTTGTGGATGATAAGAAACATATGGAGGGTGACGCGTCTCTAATCTATATCAGCGTGAACTTTGCTTGGACGGACCATTTTTTTAAATCCAGAACGGGGCACGGCCGGTCAGAACTCTCCCAAAGACAAGAAAGTGATAAAGAAAAAGGTGGATTTGAAAGCGAGTTGGCTTCTGCAAAGTGTCGCGCAGTGTGGTTGTGCGTGGGTGTGTGTCTTCATATGTGCATGTGTGCTTTTGAGTTGTGTCTTTTTGATTGTTTGATGTGCAAAAGGCACACCATGCAGATGATGCCCATTGTAGCAGAGTTCTTGGCTATTTTCAATCTACGTTCTATCCAGGCAGTCTTGATGGCTTACACAACTCTAATCTTCACACACTCCTCTTCTGTAACCAACACCCAGGACAAACCAATATTTGTCTGGTTGTTATTTTTAAGCATTTTTATTGTCTGGGCGTTTTTAAGCAGTTTTGTTTGACCTGTTGAACTGAGTGACTATGCTTTTACTTCGGCAATTGCAGATGGAGGTAAAAAGGGAACAACGTCAAAGTATCTATATGTTTAAATGTATACAACTCGCAAAAACTACATTGTCAGCCAAAAGGAAGGGCATAAACAAGTGAACAATATGCTTGTATATAGGTCTCATTTTAAACCCATCTATTAACATGTGTGATGGAAAAATAAGATGTTATTTTCTTTAAATCTTTTAATGCTGTTTTTCTTCGTTTTTTATTGTATGGCCATTCCATCTGTTCCAGGCCATTGTGTTTATCCTGTTTTTCTGGTCACATCAAAGCAGTGACCCCTTCGCCGTGAGGAGGAAGGCTTGGCCAAGAATATGTGATTGTTGTCCTGTTTATTTGCATGTGTATGACCACCACATCTATTGAACCTTACTATCTAAAACTAGTTTCGGGCCCAAGGAGATGTTGACCACCCTTTTCCTGCTAGACAAGGCTTATCAATGGTTCAATGGTGTATGAAGATGAGATTGCATTAAGAAGGGTGTGGAACGATACTCCCTTTGATCTGTCTTACACTAGGGGTGACATTTGCAACACCCCCTGAGGAGAGGGAGAATCTGTATAAATGACTCTGTGAAACTGTGTTCTGGGCTCACTCTACTAGAGAGTAGCCTCTTGTATGCATACATTAAAATAGACTTAATTGTCTACAACTGTTGTGTGCTTATTTTAGCATTTAGAAATCTCATCTGTCCTAGACGCAATATCTCGTATAGAAATTGCCACGACACATGCTATATTTAACTCTGTAAGAGCTGATGTGTCATGCTCTGCCATCATAGAAATTAGGCTAATGGAGTATGAATTCTATGTGAATTTTGAAATGTGGTATTCCAATGGCATTTGCAATGACGTTTCCATGGGTAGTAATAATGGAGCAGGGATTGTAGTCCAACTTTCCTATCATAAAATTGGCAGACCTATTTTTTTACAAAGTTTTAGTGAGTTTGGTTGGTATTGCATTCAAAATCTTTATAAATTATTTATTTTGCACACCATATTATTTGCTTTAATCGACTTGTAACATGTAATTCAACAGTAATTCAATAAACATTCCACTGAAAATATTGTTCTCTTTAAAGCGATGATGTCCTTCCTGCTCCAGACTGTAACGTTGCTTGCTATTCCTTCAACTAAAACCACAAATCTTTTCCATCAGTCCATCGTACAAATCAGATGCACTTTATTTGAGCAGATTACCCAGTTTTATATCACTATCTGGTTAATCAAGGATCGCAATCAGAATCTTTGAAACTTCTTTGAAGTTTTTCATAGTTTTTTAGGGATCCCAAGACTGAAGTAAATATCTTGAATAAATTTCAATTTAACCAAAATTAAACCACTGAAAAATAATTACTTTTTGGGGTATGCATGAGGTATGCATTTTGAATGCATGCATCATATGTTTTATCTTATCAACAGCAAGCCATTTTATTAGTGCAACTGTAAAACAGTACATATTTATTCCACTTGGCTGCCCTAAAAAAGATGAATCAGTCAGGAAAGTTAATCAGTCATTTATGGCACCTAAAGTTGACGTCATTCACTGACACTATTGGGACTCTACACCTTGAACTAGACCGTCTGTGCTGCAAAGAAGGCGGGCAGCCTTTGATCCCAGCACCTCATCATATAAATAAGGCCGCACCAGAAGGGCAAGCGCTCTTCAACATCAGTGAGTCTAATTGATAATAGAGAAAAAGAATCCAGTGAACGGGACACAATCAGCCATGGCCAAGCTAACCATCCTGACGGGTAGGTTCCTCCTATGTTTTCAGTCATCAGTAAAATACTACCCTGTTTGGAAATACTCTTAATATATAAATATAAATATAAAATATATATAAAATATAAATCTGCTTTGTTTGTTTTTAGGATTGGCTGTTTTAATGACTCTACAAATGGGTATGTCTCCAATCTTTTTCTACTTTGTTTTTCTTCGGAATGATGTGATATGATTGTATTTTCTCGTACATACAGTATATATACAGTCTCTGGTGACCATAGTCCACAATTCCAAATATGGTCATAAGGACTGCAAATTAGCAGATTCTAGGAGCCCTAAATAGCTTGCATCTTTCACATTTGTTTGCGATAATGTTATTGGTATTGTCCCTGTTAAATAAACAATAAATACATTTGTAGTTTGGTGATCAATATATTGGGATGTAGGCCACCATGCCAAATTGTCTGCGTTTAAGGCTTTGGTAAACAAGTCAAAAACAAGCCAAAATAGCTACCAGAATAGGGAATCATTGTGTAATGTAGTGAAAGCATATGTTTATGATCGGTCATGCCTGTTTATGGTAGACAGTTGATAGATAGACCCCACCATAGCGAGTTCACGACACAGCCTGTCAGACACAAGACTAAGTAATGACCAACTGTAGACGTTTATATTCATCAGCACGTTAGAACCATTTTGCCATACGCTAAAAGCTAGCATACATTCATACATCGGTTATTTAGAAAAAAGGACATCCCTCCGAGGACAGGTGAAGCTGGGGACAGGACAAACATAGACGACTGGTGGCCCTACTCTATGCCACATATACAATCACGTGTTGTGCTTCCTTTCCAACAGTGTCGTCCACCAAACTGGTTTGCTACTTCACTAACTGGTCCCAGTATAGGCCCGGTGTGGGAAAATTCCTGCCTGCTAACGTTGACCCCTTTCTGTGCACACACTTGATCTACGCCTTCTCTGTCCTCAACCATGCCAACGAGCTTGTCACGTACGAATGGAATGATGAAGTCCTCTACAGGGCCTTCAATGATCTCAGAAACAGGTACAAATATCACGTTGAAAACCAACGCATGATCAACCCTTGAAAAAAAACAACACAATTTTGAAAAAACAAATCTGAAAATACAAACTATAGTTTTTCTTTGCATTGGTTTCGCAAATTCCCGTCCAGTGCAAATAAAGTTAGATTCTATTCTATGTCAGTCAAACATTATTAGAACAGTATTGAAAAACATCTTCTCATTTTCATTTATCAGTAACCCTAGCCTGAAGACATTATTAGCTGTTGGTGGATGGAATTTCGGCACCTCACAGTAAGTGAAAAGGGAAACTATGAATACAAATAAGAATGAAGTACTGATGGTGAATACTTTAAATGCCACAGCCTGTTCTTTACACATGTACTTGTTGCTTAAGGTTCACCATCATGGTGTCTACTGCTGCCAACCGCCAGAGATTTATCCAGTCTTCCATCCGGTTCTTGAGAACACATGGTTTTGATGGGTTGGACCTGGACTGGGAGTACCCCGGGTCACGGGGTAGCCCACCACAGGACAAGCAAAGATTTACTCTGCTCTGCGAGGTCAGTTCAGGGGTCAATATCCGACTATTGATAAGCATCAGCACATGTCACATGAGACACATGACTGCACTGCAGTATTCTTACTATTATTATTATCATAAAGATTATATATTTATTAGAATCTCATAAAATGAATTCATAATCCTTCAAATCCTTCTTGGTACAGGAGTTGCTCGAGGCGTTTAAAAAAGAGGCAGTTGATAACAGGAGGCCAAGGCTGCTGCTCACGGCTGCAGTGGCTGCTGGGAAGGAAACCATCGACAACGGTTTTGAGATTTCCAAGTTGTCAAAGTGAGTTTTGTTACGACAGCAAGAGCCTTTTTTTGTCTTTTAACAATGTCAATATTATTTTCCGTATTGATTTTGTGCTGCTCCGTACGTCTTTTTGTTTTCTAGTATTTTAGATTTCATCAACGTAATGACCTACGACTTCCATGGAGCATGGGACCCGATCACTGGGCACAACAGCCCACTGTACCGCGGTTCTTCCGACCAGGGACAAAACATTTACTTCAACGTGGTGAGTTCACGCCTCAAGTATGACAGCTGGGGCTTACAATCTGACACGGTTTTTTGTGGTGATGGCTATTTATCGTTCTCATATGTGCAGGATTTTGCCATAAACTACTGGAAAGACCAAGGAGCTTCTGTTGAAAAGCTTTTGCTCGGAATTCCCACCTACGGGCGAACGTTTCGCACGACCACTTCGGCTAATGGAGTAGGAGCTTCGGCCAGCGGAGCCGCCTCGGCCGGACCGTACACGAGAGAAGCAGGGTTCTGGTCCTACTATGAGGTGACGTTTCTAACAGCCGCAGCACTGGCCAGCTGACTGTCAAGCTGAACATCGACTCATACTTTTTGTTTGTCTGCTAGATTTGCACGTTCCTTCAAAGGGGAGCCACCCTCCATTGGATTGAAGAGCAAAAGGTACCGTATGCCACCTACGGAAATGAGTGGGTTGGATTCGACAACAAGGAGAGCATTGGAGTCAAGGTAAACATATTAATACTATGGGGAAGAATTTGACAGTTTATAAGACAGGAAGCAGAGGGAGGTAAAATCGTTTTTTTCGAGATGTGGTTGTTTCACATACAAAAAAAGCGTTAATTGTTTTATTTATGATGATTCCATAGGTAGCGTATCTCAAAAGCAAGGGGTTCGCAGGAGCTTTCATTTGGGCTCTGGATCTCGACGATTTTACTGGAGGGTTCTGCGGCCAGGGGAAATCCCCTCTGATTAGCCACCTCCGCTCTCTGCTGAATTCAGGTAAAGAAAACACCCACCACCTCCCCCGTCGCCTTCACACAGACCAATTGAGCACATCACTGAGAAGGCTTGACGTTTTTCTCTCCTTGCCAGATGTGCCACCGCCCATTCCCACCGTGCCGCAACCAGTCGTCACAACGACCTCAGCACCCCACATCACCAACGGCAGCACCCCCGCTACCACCGTTGGTACCGCCCCTACCACCACCACCACCACCACCACCACCACGGCTGCAGCTGTAACCAGCACCACCACAACCGCCCCTGTTCCCGGTGCTGCGTTCTGTGCAGGGAAGCCAGATGGCCTCTACAGGAATGATAAGGACGTCCATTCCTTCTTCCAGTGCTCCAATGGTCACACTCACACACAAAGATGTCCCGACAAGCTTGTTTTCGATGAACGTTGCAAATGCTGTAACTGGCCTTAAGAGTTAACATTGATAAACTGATTTGGCTCAAACCTGTTGCTTTACATGCAATTGTTTGTTATTTCAACTTTTCTTTCCAATGTTATTACATAATGGGAGATTGTGAGTTTCAAAACCTGCATTATATTGGAGGGTTATGATGGGGAACACACCCCTTTGCTTGTGATCGGCGAGTTCTGTTAAATAAAAAATGACTTCAACATAATATACGGGTACATTATTTTCTGGGACCATGGATCTGCTTTCGTCAAGACCAGGGGCAATGTGTGCCACCACCTTTAAATCCATCTTTTAACACATACCGTGTTTAACTCTGTAAGAGGTGGCTGCCTTTTACTGATCACAGCAATGTGGCTACTAGATCTGGCATTCTATTTAATTATTGCAGGTTGGCAAGCATTTTTATTTTTATTTTTATTGCGCTCAACTCTCTCTTTTCTAGGGAGCCCAAGAGGTGAAAGCAGGGATTCATTAATCTCCAACTATCGATAAACTAACAATTACAGGCAGACTTTGTGCTCAAATGTCTCAATGGGTTTCATTGTCATTTACTTTGAGATCACTACAAGAGTAAACTTTATTTAGTTTGCATATTTTTTGCTTGACTTGGAACATGATCAACCTTTATCAAAAGTACAAGAAAATCAATCAACATTCCAGGGAAAATATCAATCTCTTTAAAGTGATGATGTATGTAGTATTATAATTTCTGGCCTTCCGGCTTCAGACTTTAAATGGTTGTGCTATTTGTGCTGCAGTTGTAAAAAACAATCGGGGATGATCAAGGACCTTAATCAAACCTGTAAAAAAGATTCAAGATTCATTCTTTCCTACTTGGTCATATTAACCAAGATGAATCAGATAGGAAAGTCATTTATGGCCCTTAAAAGTTGCCTAATCTACTGACCCTATTTGGACACTCCACCTTGAACTGGACCGTCTGTACTGCAAAGGAGGCAGGCAGCCTTTGATCTGAGCACTTCATGCTAGTCCATAAATAGGACTGCACCAGAATAGGATAAGGCCCGTCTTCCTCCAACATCAGTAAGTCTTTGCTCTGGTGGTGTCTGTTGACATTTTGTACATTTGTTGAATATATGTTTATATATGATCTGTGACCTCTCATATGTATGTGGTTTGATAATACTAATTGTATTTGTATCACTGTATCTATAAGATCTAGATGTATAAGAGTTGAGCAATGAATTATAAGTCAGCCTGTCTAGCCCTGAAAAAACTATGGGGTCTATGCTAAAAATAGCTGCTTAATATAAGATTTTGTAGAGTGCTGTGTCCAAGCAAAATCTTAAATATAAGATTTTGGTAATGCGATTTGTGCAGATTGTCTTCACCGCAGGTGGTCACCATAACAGGTGTGCCGCGACAATCAGCCATGGCCAAGCTCACTATCTTGTGTGGTACGTTTTTCATGGGCTATTTTTTAGCAGAAAATTATACCTTGTCAAATGGTCTCCATAAATATATTTTGTTTGTTTCTAGGATTGGCTGTTATATTGTCTCTACAAATGGG
>JAOTIX010000001.1:9747532-9761536 GCA_027123715.1 Gaidropsarus macrophthalmus
TATGTTCATTGATGCAGGTCATAATCCCCTCTGTGCAAATAAAGATCAATTATATTTAATGTTTTGGGCTTAGAGGAACATTATTCGAACAGCATAACATACTTCTCACTTTCATTCAACAGCAACCCTAGCCTGAAGACCTTATTAGCTGTTGCTGGATGGAATTTTGGTAGCTTACAGTAAGTGAGTTACAAATAAGAAATGAGTACAAATAAGAAATTGAAAGGATGCATAATTACTGATGATGAATCATCATATTTATATATTATCATATTTGAATATATAATGCTTTAGATGCCACAGCCTGTTCTTTACACATGTACTTGTTCCTTTAGGTTCAGCAGGATGGTGTCTACTGCTGCCAACCGCCAGAGATTTATCCAGTCTTCCATTGTTTTCTTGAGAAGATATGGTTTTGATGGGTTGGACCTGGACTGGCAGTACCCTGCGGCACAGGGTAGCCCACCAGAAGAAAGGCATAGGTTTACTGTGCTCTGCGAGGTCAGTTCAGAGTTCAATGTCAAACGCTTCATAAGCATCATCATCTATTACTCCATGATTATTATTTGACACACGTGACGGCACTGCAGTTTTCTTACAATTATTATTATCATTCTCAATGTATTTGAATCTCATACAATAAATTCATAATCCTTCAAATCCTTCTTGGTACAGGAGTTTCTCTTTGCGTTTGAAAAAGAGGCCTTCGAGACCAGGAAACCACGGCTGCTACTCACTGCTGCAGTGTCTGCTCGGAGGGGGCAAATTGACACAAGTTATGAGATTCCCCTGTTGTCAAAGTGAGTGTTGTTACGACAGCAAGAGCCTTCAAAGAATGCCGTCAGTATATGTTTTCATCAGTATCATCGTTCCAGTTGGTTTCATGCTGTTCTGTATGTTTTGGTTTCTAGTGTTTTAGATTTCATCGACGTCATGACCTATGACCTTCGCGATCCATGGGACACAACCACTGGTCACCACAGCCCACTGTACCCCAGTTCTTCCGATATCGGACACCAGATTTATAACAATGTGGTGAGTTAAGGGCCAATTAACTCACCACATTGTGGTGATGATGCTTATCAACCACCAGGGCTTACAATGGTTTGTGGTGAAGGATGTTTATCTTTGTTGTATGTGCAGCATTTTGCCATAACATACTGGATAGATCAGGGAGCTGCTGCCGACAAGATTTTGCTGGGTATATCCATGTCTGGGAAGACGTTTCGCTTGACCACGTCGGCCAACGTAGTCGGAGCTCCAGCTAGCGGAGCCGCCTCAGTAGGCCCCATCACCGGGATGGCAGGCTGGTCCTATTATGAGGTGATGCTTCAAACAACTGCACCGACGAGCCAGGGCTTCAAGCTGAACATCTATTCATGCTTTTGTTGCATCAACACATACCATTTAATTTTGTTTTGTTTGCCAGATTTGCCCGTTCCTTCAAAATGGAGCCACCCTTCATTGGATTGATGATCAAAAGGTACCATATGCCACCAAAGGAAATGAGTGGGTTGGATTTGACAACATGCAGAGCATTAACTATAAGGTAAGTCTTGTGTAGTATAAAATGTTTTTATTAGACAAAAATGGGATTAAAGCTATTAACACCGCAGAGAAAATGACAATACAGTTCATAATGTAGTTTTCTGTGGTTTCACAAACAAACTTTTTTTTTAATTGTATTTATGATGATTTCATAGGTAGAGTATATCAAAACCAAAAAGTTAGGAGGAGCTTTCGTCTGGTCTCTGGATCTAGATGATTTCACCGGCCAGTTCTGCAACCAGGGGACATACCCTCTGATTCGCCACATCCGCTCTGGTCTGAATTTATGTAAACAGCCATCTAAACTCCTCCCCCTTCAACTTCACACAGACCTTAAAAGCCTAATTTTCAGGTCTGAAAGCCTCCTGACAGCACCTGACTTTTTCCCTCCTTTCCAGATGTGTCACTTCCCAGTCGGACAGCGCTGCATCCGGTCATAACAACGACCTAAGGGCCTCACAGATACACTAGTATGTCTCACCAAGCTTATTGGCGATGACGGTTGCCAATGCTGTAATTGATCTGAAAGTTAATATTGCAAACAGATTTGGCTCACATCCTGCTTCACATGCAATTGTTAGTATTTCTACCTTTGCCTTTCAAATATTTGACCCCTTTTAAAAGTCTGTCTTAGTCCTTATTCATAAATATTTCAAATAGAGATTGCAAATACATTATGCTTTTGAGTTGTATTTCTGAAGCACAGCTCTGTTGAACCCTTTACCTGCTGCTGCAATAAATCAAATAACATATTTAAATTGGGAATAGTATATGGACAATTAACACCTCACATTTACCCTCATTCATACAATCATTCACACACCGACAGTGGGTGAATCATGCAAGGGGACAGCCAGCATGTCAGGAACAGGCAGGGGCTAGGGTGTCTTGTTCAGGGACACCTCAACACTCAGCTAGGAGAAGCCGGGGATTGTACTAGCAACCTTCCGGTTGCCGCATGGTTGCTAGCTGAGCCACTGCTGGCCCACATTTAGTAAACAAACATGAGACACCCAGACACAACCTATACTGTCCAGCTTGTCATTAACTAATGCATTGATTGCCACATACCACCCACCACACACACAAGGTCCAACTCCAGGCCCAGAGAGCTTTTCTCTCTTATGATCTCTTGGCATTACCACAGTTGCCTGGCAGGCATCCTTCACGATAATAAAACAGCTCCATTTAGTTATCAGCCGATAAGCCTTGGTGCCTCTGCGGTCGTGAGACCGGTTTCAGTGGAACCTTGGCTCACCACTTCAATTGGTCAGGCCGCAATTCTAGGGTAGGCGTTTTGGACCAAGTCCGGCACTATAAGGAAAAATTGGGAAGTGGGCAGAGCCACTTTGTTCCATTTGTCAGCACATTTGATTCATGGATGGCTGTTAGGATGTAAAGACAATTTCAACAAATATGACAATAAATGAAGAAAAAAACTGCCTACCCTCGTTTTAACACTGATTTTAGCATTGGATTTGGGAGAAAAAAAACAGCAATTGACCAGGGTTAAGTGATTGCCAATGAATCAACAATAAAAAAGCGAGAGGTCCCATCTAGCAAATGATTTATTTCTTGTTTGTTTTGACCACATTCTGAAGCAGTTCTCTCTGGTTCACTTATTTAGCATGTTGCTGCAACATCATGAACAATCTACTACTACTGGCAGGTAACGCTTTGCCTCAAAATATTTATGTTTAATACACTAAAAAAGGGTTTTGTCTTCATTTTGATTTACCAAATAAACTGACTTAATCTTTGTTTGAAGGCATCTGCTTTACCCTGGGCAGTGTTGGTGAGAAATGTCAATCACATACTTGACAAACAACTGGAATTTTTGTCTGAATGTCAAATGTTCTGATCAAATTTTTTTCCTTATTGTCCAAGTCTCTTCTTCTAGACTAGGGTGCTACTTTACAAACTGGTCTCAGTACAGACCTGGTGCTGGGAAGTTTATGCCTTCTGATGTAGACCCAAATCTGTGCACACACCTGATTTACGCCTTTTCCGGTATAAATGAGGCAAACGAGCTCAGTACCGTTGAATGGAATGACGAGGTGCTCTACAACTCGTTTAACGCACTCAAAGAAAGGTATGAGCTCCCCTTCTAGGATACTCTGGAATGTTTTATGGAAACAGCAAAAGCAATAGCCATTTTACTTGTGTATGATTGTTTAGGAATCCACTTTTGAAAACACTATTGGCCGTTGGAGGATGGACATTCGGCACAGAAAAGTGAGATTTTCTATATATTTATTATGTGATTTGTCGAATTTTAGTTATTGTAAAGTATACTTTGTTCAGACTTGCGAGAATAATTTAGTCTATTTGGTTATCAGATTTTCAAAGATGGTGGCAACGTCAGCCAATAGAGCCAGGTTCATCCAGTCCTCCATCAGCATGCTAAGAAGACACGGGTTTGACGGACTGGATCTAGACTGGGAATATCCTGGAGCAAGGGGAAGTCCCGCGGAAGACAAACACAGATTCACACTGCTATGCAAGGTTAGATCGAACGTAACTTGCGGCTAACCTCATTTCACGACCAAATGCCTGGAATCAAAATGCGACAAAAGAGGATTATTGGTGAGACTTTGGATGGAAGGAATGTTCGGTTTGTTTGCACAACCATTTCGCTCTAGGGACCGTTAACTAGCTCACACAGCTCAGGGGATTACCAATTGTGGTAGTCTGGTAAAATGCTACGATTCAGGATCCTGTCTCAGCCTAGCATATGGCACACTCTATATGTATACCAATCACACACAGTGCTTTGGTTTGTTCAGGAACTAATGGAGGCTTATGAGGCAGAGGGCACGGCAACAAGCCGTCCCAGACTGATGCTTACAGCTGCCGTTGCTGCTGGGAAAAATACAATTGATGCTGGATATGAGATAGCGGAGATCTCAAAGTACAAACCCCATATTTTCCTTTAAGATATTTACCCTTCAAAGAAAATGCTGCGTGATGAAATTAATGAGTCCTTTATTTCCCACCCCGCCAGGTACTTGGACTTCATCAATGTGATGACCTATGACTTTTATACTGGCAGAGAGAGGAAAACAACACATCACAGTCCGCTGTACAAGGGACCGCTTGAGACGGGAGACTCTGCTATGTTCAATACAGTGAGTTGAACAGTGACAGCGTACATGTGTCCCCTGAACTTTGAAGCATGTCTTGCTCTCTCTTTCACTCAGCCCAAATATTCTTGGTGTGTGGTGTAAACCCTCGCTCTCATGAGACTGCAACGTACAGCCATTATTGTTGCAGCACTTTCAAACAGAAGTGTGCTTTGTCTCCTGACAGGACTTTGCCATGAGGTATTGGCGGGATCAGGGAGCCCCTGCGGGCAAACTGAATTTGGGTCTGGCTACGTACGGGCGCTCCTTTCACCTGTCCTCCCCACTCAACGGGGATGGAGCCCCAGTCAACGGGCCCGGTACCGCAGGCACATACACAAGAGAAACTGGGTTCTGGTCGTACTATGAGGTACGACCCGGATATCAAATCAGGAAATTAGTGCGTTTTCTGTGGATGTAGTGCACACAAACGCCATCCCTTTGATCAACCTACCAAAAGTTCCTGTACGGTGGTTTGATTGGTTTCACGTTTTTGCATGGATATGGTTAACGTTTTTTTCTTTTTTCTTTTAGATTTGCACTTTTACTCAGCAGGCTGCGGTGCGGTGGCTGGACGGCCAGCAGGTTCCATATGCCACCAAAGGAGAAGAGTGGGTTGGATACGACAACAGGGACAGCTTTAGAAGCAAAGTAATGATCTGTTGAATCTATCCCTTCCTCCATACCCTTTCCCATCACTGTGTATGGACTATGCATTGAATTACATACTTGAGACCTTTAAAAGGCATAGTCCGGTATTTTACACTTTAAGTCTTATTTCGAAAAGCAGTGTTTGGAGAAAACTCACGAGTGGTCACTGGTGTTCGTTGATGTTCGACAAGAAAATCTGAGCAAAGTAAGCTTTCCAGCAGAAGTTTGACAATCATAGAACTCTTTTTTTCAGCTGAACCACATCGCTGCGTAAACTTCCACTTGCCAGTTAGAACGCCACAGCTGTACTACAAAAAGGATGAAAACAATCTATTTTGTGGTTCCGGCCGGTGGCGGACTAAACACTCAAGGCTTCCTATAGAAATGAGTGGCTACAACAAAATCACTCGTACTCGTGCTGGAAAGCATACTTTCTTTTTTGGTCGAACATCAACAAACACCAGTGAGCACGCGAGTTTCACAGCTTTGCAAACGAAAGTTTAATGTTGCTTTAGGACCGATGATTCGTGCCTATGGACCTCTACACTGGGGCGAGCAAAAAACCTAAACTTCTCAGCCTTTCGCTGAAATGAAAGAGGAACTATGCAACTTTCTTAGCTTAATTTACCTTAATTTTAAAGGTTACGAGTCGTTGTGATGGTTCTATAGCACTTTATGGGTCGATTGGTGGCTGTTTCGACTTCCCCTATTGCTTCTGGGCGGAAAAAGGGAAAATGTAGAATTTGCTTCTCCGGTCCGCGATGAAACCCGATGTGACTCAGCAGACGTATCGAACTGTACACCCCCCAAACACGGAGTCGGCTAGCTATAAACAGCAAGTAGCAAGGGGATTGTTGTATTCATCATGGATCAGACGATCAGGTTTCATTGAAAACAAATGCTCATGGCTATCGTCGAAGTGGGCGCGGGGCGTTGTCAACGAGTTGTTACGACAGTGATGTAAAAAAAAAAAAAAAAAGATGCAGGGCTGTGTAGTGAAAAATGCAGTGCAAAACCAGACAGCAAGGGAATGGCCAAACATGCATAGTGGACCTTTAACACCTGAACCGATGTATTAAATCGTAAACAAACTGGAAATGAGGCTTAAAAATAAAATGTAAAATACCGGACTACACCTTTAATGTAATAAAAACAAATGACTTTTTTCAAAGGTCCAGTACCTAAAAACCAATGGCTTTGGGGGAACGTTCATCTGGGCTCTAGATCTGGATGACTTCAATGGACAGTTCTGCGGACAAGGAAACTACTCATTGATCAGCTACCTGCGCTCTGTCCTGATTTCAAGTAACACACTTCGAAAATGAGTCTATTCCATATATATATATATACATATATTCCTATACAGCGTCATAATAGCATTCAAAATGTTGTATTTGAATATGAACACAAGAACTTCCTGATTGTTCATTCAGATCTCCCTGTTCAACCTTCACCTGAGACAAAACCTGAAAGCCACGAAATCATCCCTGCCCCATCGCCTGCAAGGCCCCCTGCAAATAATTTCTGCTACGGAAAACCTGGGGGCCTGTACGTGAAGCCTGATGCCCCGGGGTCATTCTACAGTTGTGCCAATGACGCTACCTGGATTCAGAACTGCCCTCAGGGTTTGGTGTTCAGAGACAGCTGTAAATGCTGTGGCTGGCCCTGAAGAAAAGCCCTAATCCAACCTTCTACCAATGTAGGCCTGCTGGCTGAAAGGCTAAATTGTGTCTACAACTCTTTAATATAAGAATAGAGGGGAAAACATGACCAGAGTACATATTTTATTTTATGGCATTCTCTTTGACATGGCTGACATGGCTTTGACATGAATCAATTTAGAGACAATTTGCCATATAAAGTTTTCTGAATTGTTTTAACAAAATTGCTTCTTTACAAAGAATATTTAATACCCCAGACTGTGACATAATTTGATATCACATTGCACAATACATTGAAGGCATTTCTGTCTGAAATTAAATATTAATAACCAGTGCATTAGCAGCTTTCTGTCAAGGTCATAGTCAGTCCCATACTAATCCTTCACAGCTGTGCAGATGCAATACAGTAATTGTACCGCAGAATTCACCAAGAAAATGAGGAAAATCTTCAGTTGCAGTATTTTGCACATTCAGTCTTGACAGGATATCACATACTGTATCCATTAGAACTCGTGAGCTGCACTGTGCGATTCAGGCAGCTTCTTAATGTCACTGTTTTGAATCAAAGTGAAGTAAAATCCTACCATGTCCTCATAGTTTCTTTTGGAAATTCTTTCATTGATGCCGTGAATCCTGAGTAAAAAAAAAAAACAGAAACAGGTTTGATGTTTGCAATTGCATGTTTTCCAATACTACAGTGGGGCTCAAGCAAGAGACTGTCTGGCACTAGGGCCACCCTCACCTCTGAGTATCCCCTGCTTTAGCCCAGATGGGTGCGAAGCGATAAATATCAGCGACCAGCTCTTTGTAGTGACGGCTGTCTGTGTTGGCTATACAGATACCTGTGAGACACATGACAGGTGTGAGGGTTGACTTTTAACATAAGACATAGCTCATCAACAGCCCAAGACACAGTCACAATTACATTCACAGTGGTCACGTGCTCTGCCATTTGAGTTAAAATTCAACTTGGTGTTGGCATGTTACACATCAAGCTTACGTTGATGTACATTGATGGACGTTTCTTACCCGGCGCAACGGTTATTTGTGGGAACACATCCAGTATGCTCTTCTTGAGGATCTGATATCCAAATGAGGTCTCACTATAGGAGCTGACGGGCAGGGGGTCAAAGCCTTCCACAAGCTCCACCTTCACATGCTGGTCCGCTATTGTTATGTTGACCAGGTCCAGAACCTAGACAACCAAACAAGTCTACATGAAGCATATAGGGTTTGAAAATCAGAATGCATCATGGGACATTTTGTTGGCGAAAAATCCTACCAACATTATAACTAACGTTCAACTGTGCTTGTGTTCACAAAATATCAGCAGTCATTGCACCGTGATGCACAAGTCTACATAAATGCAAGTTTTTCAGTTAGGGTTAGGGTTAGATACACAAGAAATACAAAACAATCTGATTATGGTACTTACCTCTTGTAGTGACTGAGCTGAATGGATGCGGAGATTTACATAGGCTTCAGCAACAGAAGGGAGAATATTAACCTGGCAGGGGGGGGGGGGGGGGGAAAATTATTGCTATGATATCCAGTGAATTTTCAAACAAGTAACTGTTAGTCATGTCATCATTCTCCTCATCTACCTTCACCCCCGCATTAAACATGGTGACGGCCGTGGTGGTCCTCGAAAAAGCATTGGTGTCTGGTTTTAATGCCAATAATCTGCAATGTGAAACATGCTCATTATTTACTGGTTTGCAAACTGCAGTATGGGTATCGCCCCCTGAGGTAACTGAGTGGGATTACCTGCCCACAATTGGTGCAAACAGCCACAGGTTCGATGCCAAAAATCGTAATGGAAAATTTAACTGAAAAAGAAGGATGTAATTATTAGCAAACTAAAATACTTAAAAGGGGGTTGATTTATAAAGCATATAGCATGGCAACTGGGAAAAAACAGGGTTTTTCTATTGCTCAGGAGTGGTCTGGTAAGCCAGGGGCCTTGTTGACTAAAATGTTTCACCTTATGAGCCAGGTGTTGAAACGTGTCACGCTCAGGGCCCTGGCCAAACAACATGGGCATGGGATTGTCCTCAAGCCTAGGAGAGACACCAACATTAAAAGGCTTTGCAGTGACAGAGTGACCTGATTACCTGAATTATCTTGGTACAGAGTACTGTGAAGCAACTGTGTGTAAGCATGTTAAAGGACACTTAACCCCATACCGTTTGACCGCTGCAGCCAGGATACCAATGCAACTCTCTCTTGGGGGCATTGAGGAGTGACCAGGTGGAGTGGTCACGCTCAGCTTTACAGTGGCCATTCCCTTCTCGCCTACCCCTATTCTACAACAACAAACAAATAAATACAAAAATCACCCATGCATGCATTTGTATATGTTCTCCCTGAATGTATTTGGCAATTCCCCCCAGCTAACAGATGGTGGTGTGGTGCATCTTACAGAGCCGCTGGTCCATCGAGACCCTTCATGACGCCGTCTATCACAACTAATCCCTCATCCAGGAGGAAGGACAGTTTGACGTTGCGCTGCTTCAGCAAATGCACTATGTTCACAGCCCCGTTCAAACCAGACACCTGTCAAAATGCAGCGTTCCCAGGGCAGAAGGAGACAAGCGCAAACAAATAAATTGACAGTTAGACATCATTTATTTGGACAAAGTAAAGTTTCATAATGTGCATTTATTGACGATTATACACAAGTAAGCAAAATAAATAAATATATGAAATATACAAGCCCTTAAAATTGTCGGTGTAAATACCTCTTCATCATGTCCAAGTCCAATGTAAAACCCTCTCCGTGGTTGGTAGCCTTTCATGAGCAAATACTCCAGAGCCTGTAAAATCCCCTGTGGACAAAATATATACAGTATGCCCTCATTATAAATGTCTCCTTTATTTAGTAAAACAGGGTTATGTGGAGACAAATATAGCCATATTTAATTGGGGGGAAAATAGGATTCATCATTTCTCACCATTACACACTCCTTGTTGTCAAGGGTTCCTCTACCATAGATGAAATCGTCTATTTCTTCGGCAGAAAAAGGAGGAGCCTCCCAGCCATCAGACTCAGACGCAGGCACCACATCGATGTGGGCCAGCAGCATGTAGGGCACCAGGTGAGGCTGGGAGCCCTGCACCCAGAACAGGTGGCTGTAGTCCGCCACCACTTCATGTTCAACCAGGCGTGAAGTGAACACTGTTGGGAAAGCTGACAAAAGACATTTAAAAAGAGGCATTGAGAAAAGCATACAAAAACAAAAGGGGACTATTGTAGCCTCCAATAGCCTCGAAATTAGTTGGTTTTTTTAAAGTCATAATAAGGAGAAAGTCGAAATACTGAGATAAAATCTCATTATTTCACTTTTTATCTCACAATTTCGACTTATACTTTATCATAAAGCGTTGGGTTGTTTTAAACTTGCCTTTCCGTAACAACCTGCTGAATTCATGAAGCGCAGTGGCGTTGATGTCTGTCGGTGAGTAGGAAACAGTGGGGATCCGGATAGCCTCTGAACACACAATACGCGAACTGTCAGCGGTCATCAATACTATGGCCAACACTTTCTGAATCTGACATTTCACACGTTTTCGAATAATGTAAAACCAATAGCACCTTTAAAATTTCTGAAAAGCTCCTCTCTCTGGCGATGGCTAATATCAAATGCGATGGTGTTTGTCTTTTCCCAATGCGCGAGTTGAAGTCCAACGTTGACATTGAGGGAAAATGTCCTCAAAGAGGCTATAGCAACGAGTGATAGACAAATAAATAGGAAGGCAAATAATATACATTTTACATAACGGAATAACTTTGTTTTGAATCCAGGGTCTGCCATGTTTCGTTGCCTGCTAGTCTACGTACGAGGCGTGTTCCTACGGTGCCCAACTAGGACCAAAACAAACCGTGTTAACGCTGTCTTAGCGGCTGCATGGTTGCGCTTGCATGAAATTAGCGGGTAACCTGTATAAGCTTTCCGTACTGTACGTCACTTACGTTTTATTAATTGTTATGACTGGGCAGGCAAGAGCCAACTGTGTTTGTCCTATTCTCTTTCAATACTATAAACGAATACAAATATATTTCTCAATAGTATTTCAAATGCTCCCACAAAAACGTTATGACAAAACCAGCCTTTATGCAAAAATCCTTTATTATACATGGTGAAAAACAAGAATACAACATATTAAAAAGGCTTTGATACAACTGTCCCTCTTTTCCTAACACACCTCCATGTATCTTTGACAAAGTGTCTGTTACAAATGCAAAACTGGACTTACAATTGCTCCCATGAGATACATGAACAGTATCAAGATGTTTAAAAAATATGAGTCTTCTTCTGTCCAAAGAGATCCGAACCAAGGTCACAGAATTCTGTATTCTGGCACAGCTAAGCACGGGAACGATAAACCAAACCTAAAACAACGGCTGTGCTGTAAACCTTGGACCAGTGTTGCGACCAACACCTCCTTCCTATCCAGAGAGAGAGTCCTGCACGGCCAGGTCCACAGCCTCTGCCTGACCCGCGGGGCTCTCCTCCAGGATGCTGCTCAGGCCCTCCAGCAGGGGCAGCAGTGGGATGTACGGGTTCTCCTCCATACAGGCGTACACGAGGTAGAGCAGGCAGGCCATGGCGAGGAACATCAGGAACTGGATGTGGACGGGGACCAGGCGGCCCTCCACCTCCCGGCGCTCTAGGGTCAGAGGACTGGCAGGGGGTGCGTCCGGGTACTTGTACTGCACGGGTCTGCCGGCCGCTCCCTTGATGGGCCTCCGACAGCTGACTCTGCGACACAGCACACATACAAAATTATGCCTTGCATAATACAGTCCATAAGACGTTAATATGATCAATATACTATACATAGTGTACTATGGTTCTGGGTTTGTAACCCACTGTAACCCACTCTGTACTCGTAGTGCAAAAAATGTAATGCCTGGTCAACTTATTTATTCAATCTCGACTTAAGGTGGGGCTCCCTATAGAGGTTCAGTCTTGCTGACATACCTGAAAGCTGTATTGAGTTATGAGCCTTTTTAATTCAGTTACTTCCTCAAGTTATTATATAACTCCCCCAATTTTCACACCTTTCATAAATGTAAGGAAATTGATTTTTTTAAATGACATCCCAACAGAACAATGCTTGCAAAAATATATGCCAAAAATAAATACAAAATATACCTCATATAAATATAATTCATACGGTGCAGATGTACTTACGTAATACCAGCATGTACCGTCTCTGGATAAAACCTAGTTGGACCCTCAGTCAAACGATTCTACAGAAGCAAGAACACAAAAAGTTTGTTAATATAATATGGGATAAAGAGGCGGACATCTTTAAGTCACCAGTGTCAACCCAAAGGCAGTGAATAAGAAGCCAAAAGGTGAGGGATATTCCATGCCACCAGTTCATAAACCCAACACACAGAATTATAATGCAGCTACAATGGGAAATAGTCATGTGTTAAAAGGTGCTACAGAACCCAAAGTAACAAAAGTCACAAAGTCATCATATTCACACAGCTTACTGGCATTGTACAAAAAACAACATTATAGATCACTGACCTAAAGCAATGGTTACCCATTACCTATTAAATAAACTGAGGCTTGTGGACTTTGCTCTGAACAAGAAAGGATGAAGGATGAAGGACGAAGAACGAAGCAAAAGACAGAACAAAGCAGTGCTTGTTGCCTTGATTGTCTGCTTGTGAGAACTGGCATTCGGGGTTTTGAAGATGGATTGGTCCTTCGGGGTGTACGGTTCTGACTTTGAGGAAAGGAAAAAGCATCACATGACGTTGCACCGTCAAACTCCAACTGTTGATGTCCATTCTGCCCTCTCAACCCAGTGCACTCAAACATGTGGGCACAGTGAAGAACAGGACCATACAACTGCGACCATCACCTCCACGTCCAGAGGTCATGGAGCAGTGATTCCCAACCAATACCCTTGCAATATGTTGATTGTTAGTGAACAATAAACCCCAGACAAAGTACCCCTTTACTGCTACCAGTTAATGCCTCGGCCACTACGATGTTTACATGATGATAAAGGTTGCTGATGCCGATGCGGGCTGCGGATGTATGGTTGGGAAGCACTGGGGTAGATGACTTGTTTGTGCCGCGACTGAGCCTGACTGACCATAAGGAATTGGGACCGATCCCCCTGCTCTTTGCTCTCGCTCCACCGCGCCCCGGGGGCTCTAGGCCAAGCTGAGGGGCTGACCTCATCCATACTCTCCTTCTGCGGTTTGAGTTGAAACATGCAATTAATATAAACACCAACTTTATCCTCAACATGATATATATAGATATATAAAATCTATATCTCTATATATACACTACATCTCTTTATATAAAGATCATATATATACATTTATTTATATATATATTTAAAGATATACAGATTTATCAGCCCCTCTCCCAACTATTCATAATGGAATACAATGAAATGATGTCATTTGTCCTAAATGTGAACCATGGCAGCGGTTTACACTGCTAACTTCCCTCCTCCACCATCTGAGTGATGCTGAAGCTGTGGGACCGTGACGAGGTGGAGCCGCCGCTCTCGCCGGACACAGATGCAGCCGGAACCTGTGTACGTTGGCCCAAAGCAGCACACGTCAGCAGGCACATTTTTGTTCTGTTGATGTTGGTCACGAGATCATTGCACCCGTGTGAAAATGAATTGACCGGATTAGAAAATCAGGTATTGGTGTGTTTTTCCCGCCACCATAAATAAAAAAGGCTGACTGTAGATCGTATGAAGCAGAGTAAGGGTGAAAGATTGTGCATTACCACTGGGCCTAATCCTGTGGGCTCATCTATAGAGAACGTCGCACTAAGCCCAGAGGGGTCGTGGGGGGTGGGGGAGGTACGCTCCTCTAAGTTTACTGCATTTTCCACATTCCTGGCGGAACGTGGCTCCCAGCTTCCAGGGGCTGGGACGCGCTAGGTGAATGACCACACATGACCACACACACACACACACACACACACACACACACACACACACACACACACACACACACACACACACAC
>JAOTIX010000001.1:11060280-11070350 GCA_027123715.1 Gaidropsarus macrophthalmus
GGGGGGGTTTGGTTTGAGATTGAGGAGGGGGAGGTCCGGCCTTGACGCTGGAGTTTGACTCGGATCACCAGAAGAGAGATTTCAGCTCTGGTAGAATGAGGTAGAGGTACAGAAGCACACAGAGAGAGAGAGAGAGGGGGGAGAGAGAGAGAGAGAGAGAGAGAGAGAGGTGGTGATTAGGACCGCAATGGGTGGCTCAGATGATGGCCTCAGCTGGTCATCTTTCAGGGGCCTCTGGGGTCTCCTGTAGCCACTAGGGGCCCGCACACAACAGAACACACAGAACAGAGGTTCGGGGGTCTTGTGTGCTTCGAAAGAAAACACAACAACCTTAAGGTGGGGGAGGGGCTGACGACCCCGCGACCCCATCCTTCATCCACCTCGCCGAGCGACGAAGAGGTGGATGCGCTTTCCTGCGTCAGGCAGGAAGGCCCGACGGCCGCCGCTGACGCCCCAGGCCGCGTCGACGCTCCGCTGTTGACTTCCTCTCATGTCGTGAGACGTGAGAGCGTTTTGTGATTTTTTTTTTATCTCCGCTCATTTCTGTGCTTTTCCTTTCTTTCTTTCTTTCTTTCGTATGTTAGTTTTGTGATTCCTAAAGCGACGGGCACACGGTTCCTGTGTTTGTGTCACCGTGCGCGTGGTGACTTCACCGCGACGACTCGCTGATACTGTGCACGGGACTGGTTTTTGGTTTGAGTGACAGAAAGGGATTTAAAGGGTGGACTGACGTTTTTTTATCGGAAAGAAGGTTCCCTTCAGCCCGAGTCGATCTTCAGAACACACCCTTGCAAATCGTGTTTGCGTTTTCTTTATTTGCTTTCCTCCTTCCTCGGTTAGTGTGTATTTTTGGGCATACGTTGCTCACATAGAAGTCGTTTTCGTTGACATGTTGTTTCCCATTTTTCGTCTTCTTCAGTTTTCGAACCTTGTTTAAGTACGGACATCACCCATCCTCACACGTCAGGAGTTCAAGTAGACCATTCATGTTTCATAGAACATTATCCACCCATCATCTGCTGCAGAATATACATATCCTCTGTCTTTCACAGTTTGGTTTGAAAAGAAATCTATGATCCGATGCCTGTTATGAAATGCTTTATTGCTCACAGTTCCAGTGGAGCATGTTATGCTACCGATGCAGTCAGTACTTGGGCTTCAAAATCAGCAGCTTGGAGCCAATATGTTTTGCTGGTTAGTGTTCTGGTTATGCACCCTTAGTGGCATTACTGCAATGCTTGTGTTGTCCGCTTGTCTTTTTGAAATGATGTGGCGCGCTCAAAACTTATGTCGCCCTTTTTCAATGGATATAAAAATAAACACATGGAAAATGGCTGTTGTTTCGTGTTTCAGCAGCAACTTAACTCAGAGGTATCAGAGTATGAAGTCATCGTCATATAGTCCACAAGTAGGCCGGAATATCCTTAATATGATCAATATTATGCATGCAGCTGTGCGGTGGTCTTCTTACACAGTCCAGAAGAGAAGTGTGTGCCACCGTGTGGTTGATAGATAGTAGTTGATGGATAAATAATATTGAAACCATAACGAGTCATTCAGCATTCAACACTATTAACGGCTATTTTGGCCTGGCCTGGCCTCTTAACTTTTTTAAATCTGAGGCTTTAGGCCTTCCAAAGCAGCAAGTGTGCACTTTGAATACACTTATCTTTTTATTTCCATTACATGTTTGGTGTATATATACACAAGGATTTCCACAAGTTCATGTGTGTGTGTGTGCATGCATGCCTGCATCAGAATTTGCAGGTTTATCTGATGTGTGTGCGTGCGTGTGTGCGTGTGTGACACCAAAGGTTCTGCACTGCAGCCTCTGCTTCCATATCATTCACACTGGTACACTTCCAGCCTGGATACAGCCCTGATTCCCATCACCACTACAACGGGGCAACCGGGCGACCAATCACAGTGCGCAGATCCCTGTACCGCACAATGATTGGTGTTTCGGTCTTCAGCCTGTTGTGAAATGCTCATCTTTAACCTCTTCATGGCCACGTGGAAAACTGCAAAGGCATGCTCTATATTCGCAGGGCACAGCACAGCAGACCACTCTAACACTAATCCTACACTTATAGCATTAGCGTTGATGTGTTTACATTGTTATGTGGCTCTTGGCTTCATTCGGTATTCATCAGCCAAACCCGAAAATGCCATGGTGATGTTTTCACTGCAACAAATACGACAAATGTATACATGTCCACGTTATGTACTAATGGTGTGCACATTTGGTCTAAACCCCGCGTCTTTCCATTAACTGGGTGCCCACGCGGTTCATTTTAAGTGCGCACAACAACAACAGTCTGCTTTGCTTATGCATGCACGGTGATTCTGAGGGGCTGGCAGACGTGAAAGACATGACAGCTGTTCAGACTGAAAGGAATTTATGCAAATCAGGGGTATATCAGAGCGGATTTGAGTTTTGGAAAAGTGACTCTTGTAATTGGATTGTACACATGCAGGGCTGATCAGGGAATATCGCTGCCTTTTCAAATGCAGGTCTTGAGCATTCTATTTATGGTAGAGGCTGAACTTAGAATGCAACTCTTAATCAGATTAGAGAGCTCAGAGAGTGGATGTACATGATGAGCACACAAGACACTATCACGCACACATGCACACACACAGCAGGTGAGAGAGAGAGGGAGGGAGTGGGAGAGAGAGAAAGAGATGGAGAGGGAGATGAGGAGAGAAATGGAGTGAGGTGTGTTTAAAGAGTCCGACTCATCTCAATGAATCGCATATGAAAGTGGTGTCATCGCAATGCGTTGTGTGTGTGTGTGTGTGTGTGCGCGCACGCAACTATATATCAACCTCTATGTCGGTCCGTGCTTGTCTGTAGGAACCAGGGGGGGGAGAGAGTTCTCACAGTCACAGCAATAATAATAACAACACACCAGTGAAGGGGTGCAGCACAGCAGCCTCGACAGCGTCCTCCTCCTCACCGTTATGTCATGAAAGTTAAACCGTGTCGTCGCCCCCCGCCCCCCCACATACACACTTTAAACCAGTCTCTTCTCCACACTCCGGGAGGAGATGGTGATGCTAACATGTGTTTTTCTTCCCGACACGGTGGTAGGTGATTCCTTCCGTCGCCATCTTCGGGGAACTGCCTAACTTTGCTAGCCTGTGTAGCAGCAGCAGCAGCAGCGACAGCTAGCTAGCCCCCACCAGTCAGTTAGTCAGTCAGTCAGTCAGTGAGTCCGTCGCGCAGGTGGACGCTAGCCGAGCCCTGTAGGTGACCACCAGGCTAGCCAGCGTCCTCTCACACTTTGAGGTGAGACCGCAAACGAGGACAGACCCGGTCGCTCTGACAGAAGGACGTTTGGACCCGGCTGTCTTTAGCACATGTAGCCTCTCCGTTAGCTAGCTAGCAGTTTCGCCCTGTTCCAGTGGACTGCACTGATTTATTTTACATTTTTGTCCACTCTTACCCTACAGTGAGTTGTCACCTTACACTGGACCGGGCAAACCTTTGATCGTTTCCCCCTCTGGACCGGACCCTGGGTCTGTTAACCGGGTGAGTCGACGTGTCCCCCCCCCCCCCACTCCCTCATGTGTGTTCGTGATGCCCGGGGTGTCGGTGCTGCATCCCCGCGTCGAGCTCACTAGCCAGCGGGCTAACCTGGACGAGCTTGGGGGCTGGGGGTGTGGGCGGGTGGGGGGTGCTAGGTGGAAGTTGACCGTAACTTGGATCTGCCTAGATGTATCTACATATCCCCAGATCCACCAAAGATGGATCTGCTTAGTATCTACTGCCTAGATGTATCTAAGGTGGATCTGGAGATATGTAGATCGATCATGTGCAGATCTAGGTCCAAGACCGCCTAGGGTCGTGTCCTCTCGTATCTAATCAATAGTATGTTTACTGAATCCATTGCAGTATGGGGCTGAAAGAGTTGTGTAACCCAGCCTCGCTGTACCTTCATGCTGGGGGTGTAGCCAGCTGTTTTAGCTTCCGGGGCCCCCAGTTTTTTTAGGCAACTATCGCCAGCAAGTAGTGCCACTCCCTCGGCTTGGTGTTTTTGTCCCATTGTGTGTTTGCAAAGTGCAACTCCTTGAGCGATATCAGGCAGAGAGAGAACTTTGCTAAAGCTGTCAATGACACCCTTGTAATGCGCGGTGGAAGTCATGCAGCCGTACTGTGGATAGAAAAAGCCAACGGCATGTAGTCACGATGACATGTGTGCATGCGAACAGGGAAGGGTCTGACTCATCGATCATCCAAAGGGTGCCTCTCTGGTTTTATCGATGGACTAGCCTTGCGCCCGTTTCCCGGTGGCTGCTGTTGGCTGGGCTTGTGTACTGACTCGCATTCCTCTGCTCTGTGTTGATGTTGCGTAACACTGACAGCAAGCTACTCCTCTGCCCGGATTACTGGGGCTTCATCGACATGTGCTAGCCTTCTTCCTATTCTTCTTCTTCTTCTTCTTCAGGTCAGTACTATAGCTACACTTCCCATATTAAACGGATAGCAGATGATGCATCTTGATTGCATGGCGTTGTGGAATTCATTGTCTGTTACCTTAAGACAGATAGATGTATTTTCCTTGGCAGAGGTGTATTCAACTTACTTGGCATCGTGCTGTCCAACTGTCAATCGAGTGTCATTTGTTTGATATGTCTTTCATTGTTATGTCATTGCCATTGAGGTATAGTATTGAACATTGTGTTTGTGTTTGCATTTATATATAGTATACCACAGTTTGAGGGCTGAGCTCTTTTAAAAACAGTCTGGCCTGGTATGTTGTTTTGAAGTGCAGGATAGTATAAAAACATCCAGTTTGATGTCGGTGTCACTTGTTTCATACGCCCCAGTCCTCCTCGGTGGGGCTCTGAACGTTAGCCACCCTGTAATATGAGTCAAGGCTTCTGGGGGAGAATGAATCAGTCTGGATAAGGGCTGGTTCTGCCTGCTAGTGCCCGGCTCTCAGCGCTAACGTCCATCGGCAGCAGCCTGTCAAACACTGGTACTGTTAGCACTGCCGGGCCTCCAGAGCTGCACCGTGGGTCTGAGTACGTACCGTGGCCCCGTTACCGGGGGCTGGACGTACCTGAGTCGGACCTGAGCCCGTTCTTGGAATGCAACGTACACAAAGAACTGGAGTACGTCGTTCTATTGCTGGTCCAGATTTACCCTAATGAGCGACGGGGTTAATGGAAGCTCCTGGGAGTGAAATAGTATGGACAAAATCCTCTTATGGCTCAATCCCCCCCCCCCCCCACAGTGAGGTCACCAACACAGTCTCCATCCAGTACGCCACCGCCCAGCATGCTGTGGGCTTCAGGTCCCAGGCCCCAGCTCTGGGAGCGTAACGGACCCCCATGTGCTCTCCAGCCTGTGAAGCGAGATGGGGCAGGGGCGGTGTGCGTTGTAGACCGTAGGGGCCCTGCGCTGAACCCGGCCGCGTGTGTAAATCAACGGCCACCGTGTATAAAGTTCTTGTTTAGGGAAGATTAGGACACAACCAGTACCAAGTACGCCTTTACACCAATACACGGTACACTATTGTACTAATAGTAGTTATATGACTGTACTAATAATAGCTATACTAACACTAGGTATACTAATACTAGGTATAATAATATTAGTATTTGCCTACTTGACAAGGCAAAAAGACAACTTATCTAAAAAAAACATGTTTTTTTTATGGTGTAATGGGATGTTTGTTTTGACTTCACGTACGGTCGTACCGTCACATACCGGTACAGTATGGTCGGTAAAAAATGGTTGGTATTTATTTGGTAAAAATACAATCAGCCTGTTGTTTAGCCTGTTGATTATCATAAATCTGCTGTCATCATATCGAGATTGTTCCTCCAATCGTCCCTTTGTTCCGTCAGCAGCCTATTCGATGACGACCCAACCCCAGATACCCCGTCCCTGCACCCCATATACCTGTCACCTTGAACCCCCAAACGCCCACCCTGCCAGAGTTTAACCCCCGTCCACCCCTACAGCAACACAATGGTTTGCACCAATGTTCAATCTGACCACCAGCCACAGGTGAAGTGATGTGTCATGGGCTGATGTGTTTGTGTATTTGTTTGAGGCTACCTACGCTGTTATAAATAGAAAGCCCCATTCCAGTCCTGCCGCCTGCTCGCTAAACGGTATGCATGTCATGTGGAGACTCCCTGGCTCGACCAGTCACGCCGAGGGCTTGAGGTAGGCTCAGTAGTTTCACTAGGGGTGAGCACGCTGGCAGGGAGCTGCGGTCGCCTGTTGGGATACACAGGAGATAAACGGTGGACCTTGCTTGGTTTCGTCGCGCGGGGGAACCGAGGTATGTTTGCTCATCAGGTTCAAAGCTTCTTTATTTAGGAGTCGTTCTCCAAACGTGGAGGGATGGGGACGTCCCGCTTGGCCCTGGGCGCTGGCAATTAGGTCTTGAAATGGGAAACGCCTTTTGTGAATTATTCTGTTAAATAAACGCTGCAACTTGACGCGACCGTATCACACACCCTACTTCCTTTCACATGATCCCCACGCTGAGTCGTGCTGAGTTAATGCAAAGGCTGTTGCTGTACCGGGCTTTAAGCGAGGCGTTTTAGGATTTGTTGTATAAGTGCTTATGTAAAATACAGCAAAGTGATTTCAAATATAGCGTGAAGTTATGCTTTACACTCGCAGAATGCACAAGCCCATTTTTGGGGTTGATTAGACAATGAGACGCTGACCGCTTTCATGGTGACATGAGATACATGGGTGTGTCAATAACATAATTCAGTTATGTAAAACGTGTTGGGCCTCGTGGTTTCATTCACATGATTAGGTCATCATTTCATCAGCTGTGAATGTGTAAACTGTGTGTTCTGTGCTGGCGCCTCAGCCAGCGGCAGAATCCTTCTTAACTGGTGTGAGTCAAAGGCAACCCTGAACCCTGCATCCAGGAGGACGTTATAAAAATGTTATATTGGTTCATCACCGCCAGCACCCTCTGCTCCCCCTGGACAGCAGACCGTAGAGCCAAGTAAGGCGTTTTACAGCTTATATTTTACAGTCGTTGGGCTCGCTTATGAGCCACCGTGGTCTGTCGCGGCTTCAGTACAGAATGCATTTAGAGCGACAGTAGTACTCAAAATGACTCTGGGTTACTTCAGGTGAAGTGGAGTGCCGCCTTCCTTATTGTGGAGACGTGAGGCTGTTCACATGTTGGTGTCGAACCGTGAACTTTGGCCTGTGTGTGTGTGTGTCTGTGTCTGTGTCTGTGTCTGTGTGATGGAAGGGAATTTCCGAAAAAGCAAGATGAACTTCTCCAAAAAAGAACATGTTTGTCAAGTCTTCGCCTGGTCATTATTTGCCCACATTTTGCAAAACACTTTGGACATTCATAAAATAAGAAACCATATCAACACTATCCTAACCCGTTATATGTCTTAATGTGACAAACTGTTTTGTGCTGATGTTATTATGCCTGTTGGGAATTGGAGAATGCTTATACAACTCGATTTCTGCGCCAATACACAATCGCCAAGCTCATGTACGGATCAATACGGTGAGACGATGCTTCTGCAATACTGCCCCGATGCTAATCTCATAACTAGCCGAACATCCATTCATTGGGGTAGTAGGCCAATTATTGGTATAAGGGGAGACATGAAATCAATGGGGAGTGCTGGGTAATTAGCATTAGCCTGTGTAGTAGCGTAGCATGCCTTGGTAGTAGCTGAGGTTTTGATCGCAGCTGATCCCATTGTGATGAGTCCGCAGTCCGTGTGGTGAAGTCACCGCCGCAGAAACTGCTTATCGTGGCTTACTTATCCGCGTATACATTGTTATGGAAGTGCCCTAAAATGAGTCTTGCATTCAACACCACCTCTGTTGAGTGAAGGGAATGCCATTGAGCTGCAAGGGGGTCATCCATTTCCTATTGATCTATTGCTCTCCGTACATGAATTGCTTTTAATTTACGGCCTTGTTCATAGTTTGTGCCATCGGGCCAATTAGTCCCTGCTCATATGCATAAATGGATCGCGCTGTGGTTCAGTTTTGCATGTGGTCTAAAACATGTTTATAACATGTTAAGACCTCCGATCGAGGCTTGAAGGAGTGCATGCGGGTGGTTTGCGTGAGGGATCACCTTATTAACATGGAGCTGTGTGTGCTTTTCAGACTGCTGCGGTGAGAAGGTGTTTTATGCCGTCCCGCCTAAAGGAGAGTTGAGTCTCGTGAACAATCACCTCTGATTCCCGCTCCCTGGCCTGGAGGAAACGGGGTGAGTTGGCTCTCCCGGGGCGTGCGACACCGACACTCACCGCCACCGTGCTCGGGTTATCAAAGGCTCGACGTCAGGGTCGTATAACTGGAGGCCCGTGGGCCGCACCTCATCTGCTGTGGCCCGCGAGAGAGAGTGCAAAGAATATAGATTTTTATTTCCTAAATAAACTGTACAGTAGTTGTATACTTGGCTGCCTGCCATTTGTTTTTCCTTAGACTTTTACTTTCAGAGCTCGTTATTAATTAAGTTATGACTAAAACCACAATAACAATTGAATGCAGAGGCAATTATGAAAAATATAATAAAGAGTGCTTTATATAATGCTGGCGTGGCCCCGGATGAAATTGAGAGACACCCTCTGCTCTCCATGCTCAGCATAAACCACAGTGCACACTGACTCCTCCCCCTTCTGATGTAGGCCCCTCCCCCCTCCACAGGCCCCTCCCACTTCGGCAGATGACTCTTCCACCGCTCCGCCGTAGCCCAGCGACCAGGTAGTCCCGTCGGGGGGGGGTGGGGGCGGTGCGGGGGCCAGGATGCCGTCCACGGTGCGGGCCGGCAGCCTGAAGGACCCGGACGTGGCCGAGCTGTTCTTCAAGGAGGACCCGGAGAAGCACTTCTCCGACCTGCGGGAGATCGGCCACGGGAGCTTCGGCGCCGTCTACTTTGTACGTGGGTTTGAGAACCCGCGCGCTAGCACGGGTTCTGCTGCTCTGAGGGCCCGGTACTGTTCTGAGGGGAGGTTCTACGGTGTTCTGAGGGAGGTTCTATAGTGTTCTGAAGGAGGTTCTATGGTGTTCTGAGGGGAGGTTCTACAGTGTTCTGAGGGGAGGTTCTGAGGGAGGTTCTACAGTGTTCTGAGGGAGGTTCTATGGTGTTCTTCTCATGGAGGTTTACATTTTGAGTTTCTGACGTATGTGATCTACAAATTGTTCTATGATTGGCCAGACAGACTATTAAGTAACTTACTGCCGACCACTGAAGACTGTGGAGACCAGAGACCGGAGAGATAGAACCAATACATTCCAACACACCTCTCACGTTGTCATGGAAACGTGATCAGACAAGCTTGATTATTATCTTCAATTGAATGCCATTTGGGGATGTTACATACACACACTAACACACACACACACACACACACACACACAGTGCCATGCGATGGGGATATACTGTGCAGAGCTACAGTGCCATGTAAAGCCCGAAGCCAGATCTGGACAGAGCTGGACCGGACTTGGACCAAACCACATTAAAACCTGGACTGGAGTCATCGGGACTGAACACAAGACTTTGTTTTAGGACTTGTGGCCATAATTGTAAAATAGTGAAATAATGCTGATGAAATATAGAAGGATTATTAACGTGTAATAAGAACTCTGTGGATGTTAAGAAACGTACAAGGCTACTGTGTTGAGAAGAAACCAGGACCGGAACCCAGGGTTGGAGACCACAGACTGACCTGGACCGGATCCGGACTGAACCAAACGCCTCCAGGGCGTGATGTCACTCTGGGTGCACAAACCACCCAAGATCTAGATGAAGGACCCAGGTCTAGGTCCGGGTCCTGGGAGCCGCTGTGTGAGGTACAGGGAGCCACACCACCACCATATCTTCACTCTCACACTGCGTGCGTGTGTGTGTGTGTGAGTGTTTGTATCAGGCCATGAATATGAATAATAAAATAGTAGATATAATTAATGGATCGGAGCAATAAACTCAGCGTAAAGCCATCAGCTGGCCTGACCCCCCCGTCTCCCTGTTGGTACTACAGCACTACTACAAAGAGTGGAAGGAGAGTAGGGGGGGGGGGGGGGGGGGGGTGTCGAGCGTGGA
>JAOTIX010000001.1:11156097-11168344 GCA_027123715.1 Gaidropsarus macrophthalmus
CACACACACACACACACACACACACACACACACACACACACACACACACACACACACACACACACACACACAGCCAGGGACATAGTGAATAATAAACATGTTGTTTGGAGCGCACCATCATGGTTCATCCATTCATTACTGACACTTCTCTGAGCCAATGGGTGCTCAGATTGATAAGACTTTGCCCCTTCTGTTCAGCTCCACCCATTTGATAGGGGGGGGGGGTCTTACCGCCGATTGGATGGCAGGTTAGATGTAAAAGCACGCAGAACCAGGCTACATAGACTGCTACCACTAGGACGCACACCTGGGCAGCTAGGTTAGCCAGCTGATGTTGACTAGCTAGATATGTGGGCTATCTTAACTGCTGCAGGTTGGCAAGATGATGTAGGCAAGATAGTTAGTGTGGGCTAGGTAGCTGCTGTAGCCTAACTAACTGGTTTCACTAGCTAGTGGATTTAAGCTGGCTAGATCATGAAGACCACCCCGTTTTCTGAGTTGCTAAAGCTAGAAGAACATGGATGTCTGAGAACTAAGTATTACATAACGGCTCACTGAAGCAAATCATGGATGTGCTAGTTTCATTGGTAACTGGCTAATACCTTATATATACCATGGGTTTTGCTATACAAACACTACAGAAATGCTCCAGTAATTGTATATGTTGTGATGGAGTCTGAAACTTCAACAGTATTTTATTTTTTTTATATATATCTTTTGTTGGCGGGTATTGATCAAACCCAGTTATTGATCAAACCCAACACAACTGGAGAATAACCGTTCCATTTTGCAGCAAGTTGGTCTAGACTTCCTGTGAAGGGCGTGTCTCTGTTTAGCCCGTGGTTCTCCCTGGTTACGCAGGCGTGTCTGTACTTGGTTAGACAGGTGTGTCTATAACTGGTTTGACTGGTGTGTCTATACCTGGTTAGACAGGCGAGAGTACCTGGTTAGAAGTGTGTGTACCTGGTTAGGCGTGTGTGTACCTGGTTAGGCAGGCGAGAGTACCTGGTTAGAAGTGTGTGTACCTGGTTAGAAGTGTGTGTACCTGGTTAGGCGTGTGTGTCACTACCAATCAATGGCAAGACCCCCCCCCCTCCACCATCACGTTCAGCTCACACATACAGGACACCATTTTCTCTACATCTTCTTCATCCTCATCCTCATCATGGGTCTTATTTAGCTGCATGTCTATGGACCATGACCAATCACATCATAGAGAAGACAATAGAATGATTTGTCATACTTATCCTCTTAATAATTGATTATTGTTATTATTAATAATAATATAAGTTTGTTTTATTTTATTTTCCTGTTTGGGATGAAAATACTTTTTTCTTGGAATAAAAAGAGGACAATGTTTCTTCAAAACCAGTTTGGCCAATTGGTTCTCTTCCGATGTGAGGCCCAGCAGTCCAGATTAGTTTAATATCATATTATACAATTACACTACTACACCATTTTATTTAACTATTATACATACACTAGTATACCATACTATTATATTATACGATTATACTTAACTTAGTAATTTCATATTATAAAACATATTCAAGAGCTTTGCAGAAGTTTAAATGAGACCATTAAGTTCCGTGATTAAGCAGGAAATGAGCGGGCATCGAAAAGGATTTGATTGCACGGCAGAAGTAGGAAAGTCCTTGTTCGCCGTTGGCCGATAGATGGCGCCAGTGAGCGCGGCTGGCTGTCAGGTTCATGAGGTTTAGCTGCCAGCCGTGTCGGCCAGCGAATCGGATTCTTCATACCTGCATCCCGGAAGCCGAACAGTGAACGGCTGTGTTGCGCTTTTAACCTGCTTTTACCCAGGGATGGATGATCCGGTGGACGTGGAACCTTTCCGCCATCCTGGCACTGAGGAGTAGGACAGAGACAACCTTGTGTCATTACATGTATTAATGAGGCTAGCACAGGGGTTAGCATACTAGCCCGTCATTACTCCGCTATCCACTCCTTTAGCATGCTAGCCCTCATTTAGCCTGCTAGCCCTCCTTTAGCCTGCTAGCCCGACATTAGCTTTTAGTGGACGTCATTAACCATTAGCCAGCGGCGCCTTGCCAACATGGCACAAGGCACTCCTCCTGCAGAAGGAGCTGTTCGAAGAACGAATGAAGGTAACTAATGTTAACTTGTGTAAAATTGAAGGTAACTACTGTTAACTTTTGTTGCATTGAGAGAAACTACTGATAACTTACTTTTGTGTCGAATTGTTTTTTATTGAAGATAAATTGTTAACTGCTGTTTAATTGAATGTAAAGGTAACTCGTGTTAACTTCTGTTTACTGTGAGTAACTAGTTAACTGGTGTTGTATTGAAGGGGACGACGGTTGAACTTGTGTTTTACTAAGTAACTAGTAAGTAACTAGTGTCAGCCTGTCTTGTTGAAGATAACTAGTGTTGCCTTGTGTTTTATCGAAGGTAGCTAGTGTTAACTTACTTGAACATGTGTTATGGCGACTCGAGTTAACCTGTTTTATTCACTTGAGGCAAATGACCTGAGAAGGCAGTGGCTTGTTCATATCGGTCTCCAGTGATTTAGTGCTTACAAGGATTAATAGTTTAAAACTCCTCTTTATAGTCTGCATACATATCATATTCGATTAGACGCTGTGACGGATATTCGGATATTCTTACATTTTCTCGATAACTATGAAAGCCATTGGTAGATACAAGCGGCTAGATAGCAGCTAGAACTTGGTTAAACGGCAGACTTGACAGCAGACATTCTGGGGGGCAATTCAAACTGGCTCCACACCCACTCTTGCTCAACTGGTGACGTGGAGGCTTACCTTGCATCATACAATATACTCACTGGCTGTGAAGTTAAGACAGGACATGCAAACACGCCCACCTGCTTCGGTGTGAGTAGGTCACATAATGGTGTAGTGTCATACTCAATATATAGAATCATGGATGTCTAGCGATATTGTAAACATTACAGCTAATATTAATGGTGACACTACACCATTGTGTGATCATTATTTCTGTGTGTGTGTATGTGTGTACAATATTACAAAAATAAATCTCCTCTCCCTCCAGCCAACAGGAAGTTGAAGTACATCAGCCTGGCGGTGCTTGTGGTCCAGAATGCGTCCCTCATCCTCAGCATCCGGTACACCAGGACGTTGCCCGGCGACCGCTTCTTCACCACTTCAGCGGTTGTCATGGCAGAGGTCCTTAAGCTCTCCACCTGCCTGCTCATCATCCTGGTGCAGAAGAGAGGTCAGTTCACGCTCTCTATGGGGTTGCTATGACGAGTAAGTTAGGTTATTGTTTGCTCTTACTGGTTCGTTAAGATGGCACCGTATTGATTCCAGAATAGGAAATTCAGAGTTAGGTTCTGGAGATTCAGGAGGAAAATTTGTCAGCCTTGAATTTATGATTCCGCTCCTGAATCTCAAAGCCAAAAAACAACATTGATTTGTTATCGTAAGGGATGACTTTCATTGAGATTGTAATGATCCCACTACTGTTATCCATGTGGTACTTTTTATATCACATAAGCTGTTTATCATGCAGGTTTACCGGACACAGAATGAAGTATGAAGATGTATCTCACAATATTTTGTAGGATGGATTGGGATTGTTTCTCGTTTTTGTTTATTTGAAAGAGTTGACCTTAGCTCAGATTATATCCATAACCAGAGAAAGTATGACTAGTATGTCATCATCATATAAAGATGCCTAACATGGCCTTGTCTATTTTATTTTGCCATTGCTAGACGGCTTCATTGATTTGAGCTAGCCTGGTTTATGATCTCTGCAGTAATCCTGAAGACATTGTTATGGGAACTAGGTTTTAAAGCACTTGAAATGAGGATAGGATTGGATGGTTTGGGTTGAATGAGCTCTCTCTGGGTGCAGGTAATGTGAAGGAGATGGTGCTGTTCCTCTATGACAGCATTGTGGTCCAGTACCGAGACACCTTGAAGCTGGCCGTTCCTTCTCTCATCTACACGCTGCAGAACAACCTGCAGTACGTCGCCATCTCAAACCTGCCAGCCGCCACCTTCCAGGTAAACTGTTTGCACACCAATCTCTAAAGTTTACTTTCCTCTCTTTACTCTACACTCAAGTTACTGTCATGTCCTTACTCTGCACTCTAAGTCAGGGGTTCTCAACCTTTTGAAAGCTGCCCTCCCCCAAAGCTGGTTCATTGCAGTTTAGTCCCTCTCCTGTGGTGTCCATCTGACATTTTCTCTCTCTGGTTTGTCCGGTGGTGGTCTCCCCAGGTGACTTACCAGCTGAAGATTTTGACCACAGCTCTCTTCAGCGTCCTCATGCTGAAGAAGACTTTGTCCAAACTCCAGTGGATCTCTCTGCTGCTTCTCTTCACAGGTGTGGCAATCGTCCAGGTAGGCTGTTTTCCACAGACATCATGATCCCCAGGTGCTGATTGACGGCACATATTGATCTTGATGTGTCTGTATTGACTGATGGACGTGGTGATTGTGCATGTTCCCCAGGTGCAGCAGGAAGCGCAGAAAGAGTCGGTCTCTGACTCGTCGAACCAGAACTACACCGTGGGTCTGGTCGCCGTGGTGATCAGCTGCCTGTCCTCGGGTTTCGCTGGTGTCTACTTTGAGAAGATCCTGAAGGGCACTGCGGCATCTGTCTGGGTTCGCAACGTCCAGCTGGGGATCTTTGGCACGGTGCTCGGCATACTGGGAATGTGGTGGAAAGAGGGTGACGCCGTGATGGAGAAGGGTTTCCTGTTTGGATATACCGCCATGGTCTACAGCGTGATCCTCAACCAGGCATTTGGGGGCCTTCTGGTGGCCGTGGTGGTGAAGTACGCCGACAACATCCTGAAGGGCTTCGCTACCTCCTTCTCCATCATCGTCTCTACTGTTACCTCCATCTACCTGTTCGGCTTCCAGGTGGACCTGGTCTTCAGCATGGGCGCGGTGCTGGTCATGGGAGCGGTCTACATGTACAGCCTCCCCAAGTTCGGCTCCTCCCCTGCCGCCCCGCCGCCCCAGCTCAGCAAAGAGAGCTTGCTGCCCAAGTCAGTCCTGATGAACTGAGCTCAGCTCATTACTCCACTCCCTAAGAACTGTTTCCATGTTGAGCCCTGGTCTGCCGGAGCTTCTGACTTTATCCATAACATGACTAACGCCTGTTCTCTGGTAATCACTGATTATGTGGTTTTGACGTGGGCGGATTTGGCTGGGGACTGGTAGGATGAGGCCTGGGTTGGTTGCATGTGGTCTGGTTGGGTGTGGTCTGGTCAGATATGGAATGACAGGTGATTCCTGCTCAGCGAGCCTCACAGCGCTTTGGGAAAGTCAACCCTGACGATGGTTTGACATGAGTACACAAAGCGTGACCTGTTTCATGTCAAACTGATCCAGTCAGCTTCGGGACGGTTAGCTGGACTACATTATTTGGCTACATAGCCAAATAGTTTAAACAACCTTTCTTTCCAGTATAGAGTTGTATTTTTCTTTTGAAGGGGATTCAGCAGCCAATCGGTGGAGCAGCACATTCAAGTTATGTTTTGTTTTGCTAATTGATATGATAACTATCAATCCCCAATGATTAAGAGGACCTCTGCATTCTACAGCCTACATATGGCCTGGATGCTAGTGCAAGGCTAGCCTTTGATGTGGAATGTTGGTTTGGCAGTGAAGATTGTTGTGATGGTGTTGGTGGTGTTGTGATGGTGTTGGTGGTGGGTAAGAAGGACGGTTTTATTTGGTTATCTTTTGGGAAGAATGGAGTGTTTTTGATTAAAGTGTTGGTGAGGGAATACCTTGCCTAAAATATCCCAGCTAACATCCCCTAGCTTACCTCTCTTTTGCTAGTTCGCAGCAAACTTCTTCTTTGCTAGTAAGCTGCGGACAACCCTAGCCAACCTCTTCTGCAGCTGGTTGGCAGCGAACATCCCCAAGCTAACCTTTTTGCCACAAGTTGGCAGCTGAGAACCCCCAGCGACCCTCGTCTACCGCTAATCCAACACAAATCTTGGCTTAGGTCCCCTATCTAGCCTAGTTAGTTGGCTGGTAGCTACCGGCAAGCTGTGGAATGCTGTGCTGTGGAGGTGGAACCTCCTGATAGCCAATGGTATCGCTCAGCTAAAATGTCAATAGGATTCTTTTTGGGATATTTTTCTATAAAGTCTTCCTCACTTATCGTTGGGGCTGGAATGTGAAGGGTTATTTAATTTGAAGGACATGTCGCATTTGTATTTGTTTCCTACAAATGCCTTCTGAATTTGTACATACTTTGAGTGAATTTTTTTATAAAAGGGAAATAGATAACTATCCCCTGACTCTGTCTCTGTTTGTGGTACCATTCCATAACATGAGGTTTCCATGATAAATTGAGAGGTTTATTTTGTGAGATGAGGGTTTATATGGTACGATGAGCTTTATATGTTGGCATGACATTTGTTAATATGGAGATTTATTTGTGGAGATCGGGGTTTATATGATAAAACGGAGGTTTGTTGAAAGATGAGGCTTTAAAAACTAATATGAGGGTTTGTATGTTAAGCTGAGGTTTACATTACAAAATGGAGGTTTGTATGATATGAGGAGTTGTATGGGTTAATTTGTTGAGATGAGGTGTACATACACTTACAAATTGTAAGTTAAGCTGAGGTTTATATGGGTGTATGTATTGTAAGTGTAGGTTAATAGAACATTTTAGCTGCCGCTATTCTCCAAAGGCACTCCCGATTAAGTGCCTTCATTAATGAAGATAAAGTTGTTAAAAGTGCAGGAATCATTCCTGTTAATATATTTTATCAAATAAGCCGCTGCTTTGAGTGCTACATTATAGAAGGATAGGATAGAGAATCATTTGTATTCCTCTTGTATTTATATGTATTCAATATCTGCCAATATTCGGCCTGAGCAGAGGAGTTTAGTGTGTCAGCCGTTCACCTGATCCACAACCTTGGAGCCTGGACAGGAACCCTCTAGATGTAGCGGAGCAGCTCCTGGGCCCCTGAGCCAGGGAGCATTGTGAAGGAGGAGTTCCTCCTTGATAGTGTGATGGGATATCTTGCAAGGAACTGAAGGTTAACTATATCTGGTTGTCAAGCCTCGAAGGCCATCACTAGTTGTCAGTTAGAGTTGATGTCTCTCTCTTATGAGATCAAACATCCCTAGCTTATGAACTGTCCCCTTATTCGGTTAGAGGTCTCCTTATCTGAACACCCATAGGAGGACAAGAGGGCTGTTGTTGTCTCAGGGGAGCGGTAATGGCTGACATGTGTACTGCTGTCGTGGTCCTTGATCAAGCTTGTTAATGAAAACATAAACTTGTATAATAGTTCCCATTGCATTCTCTTCACTTCCACAACAACAAATCAATCTGCTCTGCAGAAGTTCCACAACAGGAATGGAATTTCTGAATTCCCAGGTGAGGTCGAACAAAGCATTCACGGGAGATGGAGGAATTTTGACCAGTGTTCCAAGACTGGTGTGATATCTTTTTAATTGCAAGCAAAGGCACAGTTCACAGTGACACTGTGAGTACGTTTGAGTATATGTTGATTTATAGGCATGAAGCAAAACAAAAGTTAAGATGGGGGAGGCCTTGGCCTTGTGAAGATCGGTGTGTTCTTTATGGGGCCTTGTAAAAGTGTAGAGGAGATAGAGAAAGTGTAGAGAAATTTTCCACTACAGGACAGAGGTAGACAAGGACAAAGGAGTCAAGAGGCCTGAGTGAGGAGTCAGGGGAGGGGAGGGCTGATGGGTCAGCTGAAGCGAGAGGAGAGAGAGTGCAGGGTGTGGAGGTAGGGTGGTGTAGAGGAGGTATGTTAAGGTCTTGAGGGGGAGAGGAAGATGAGAAGCCGTGGTCCGAGCATGAGGAGGAGATCCAGCGAAGCTCGGAGGTAGAGCAGCTCCTGGTGACTGTGAGGTGGAGTTGGTCCCCAGCTTTGTGAGTGGAGGGGGGAGAGAGCGAGAGTGAAAGAAGATCGTAGGAACAATCGTTGGACTTCTCTGTGTAGATGTTGAAATCCTTGACAAGTATCAGCAGGGGGGCGGGGGGTGGACGGCCTGGTGTGTGGGGAAGGAGAGGAGAGGTCTGAAGGCGTGGCGGCGTTGTGTCTGGTGTGATCCAAGTCTCAGTGGAAAGGGGGAGGTCCAGGGATGACTTGCTGCTCCACATGTCACATGGTCTTCATAGTAAGATGAGGTTTACAAACCCAATCAAGCCTCATATTATCATTCACACCTCATTTTACTAAATAACCCCTCATGAAGCACCCAGTGAAATACTATGACATCATGAATCATCCAGTGAAACATGGTGACATCATAAAGCACCCAGTGAAGTATTATGACGCCACGGAGCACCCAGTGAAACAGTGACATAATGTTCACTTAAAATGTGTATTTGTTTTAATGTCCACTGGTTATACGTTTTATAATTGTCCTTTATATTGTGGTTATATTATCATTACATCTCTTTCTGTCTCATCTCTCTAGGGGCCCAGTGAAGGAGAAAGGCTCCTAAGACAAATGGATGAAATGAGGAGGATTGACGAACCAGCTGTCAGACAGAATGGCCATGTTACAATTTAGTGACTTTTATACAATGTGTTCCTGAATTGCATTTCAATTATAATATTGACTTTTAGTTGGAAAAGTCTGATATGTTTACAAATATCTCATTTTTAACCTGCATTACATCTTACTGTGATATATTTTTATAGAATTGTAATATGTTTATTAAGTCAGAATGGAGCACCTAATGTGACTTAATAAACTAAGTGAATTATGAACTATGAAATATTCCAACTTAAAAAAGTGTGACTTGTTTAATAAATTCAAAGTATGCCTACTAAAGGATTGTGTTGGTGCAGCTGATCCTAGGGGGCTACATATTATACCTCTACATACCATAAAGGATTGGGTTCTGGCATCAGTCTTACTTACATATTGAAATTGCGGTTAACAAATGATGAGATATAACATCGCTTTATAGACACAAAGCCAGCAAACTTTGTGAAACCCTGCCCATTGTTTAGGAGTGTGGTATAAGGTTAGTAGTAATATAGCGTCCTTTAGAGAAACCGGCAATACGCAGATTTTTTAAATTCAGATTTTATATGTAAAGGCAGGGCTCTGAAGTCTCTCGGCGTGAGCCACGCACTTCAACCCTTTCACACGCCACTCTTTGTATTTCTCAAGCAGAAAAAATAGAATATTTATTTGTTTATTTATTTTTATAAAAAAAAAATGGGGGGGGGGGGGGACTCAAAAAACGTTTAAATAGAATCCATCGATTACAGTAATCCTCGTTCTCGTCTCGAGTGACGCGTAGTGGCTGCTACAGTGCGGCGAGGGGACAAGGACGTCCCTGAAGAAGTACAGAGGTCCGTGTATTCACTTGAGAGGTGTCTAACCGGTTTAGTGGTGATTGTCTGTACAAGTGACAACTGCAATGTAAAATGCTCTGACGGTATGTGTTTGACTTGCTCAGCACTCTAGGAACCCTGGCAAACACAATAGGGAGGCTGGCATCTTGAAGTAGTGTTGGGTTTGCCTGCGCCCTCTCTAGGAGGAGCTAGCCCAACAGTTTAAAGTCTTCCACCATATGGGGGTTGGGAGACGTCAGGTGTACCTTACCTGTCTGACCTACAGAATTACTACACCCTGTACTGGGATGTGACCACTGTAATGGCCAGTGCTAACTGGAAACTAGTGTAAGGGTAAATGCAAGCCCCAGTCTGATCTGAGGTCCCGGGTCTTGTAGGAGGTCCCTGGTCTGGTCTGAGGTCCTGGGTTTGGTACGGGATCCAACACTTTCAAGCTTGACAAGCAGGTGACCACTTATTGTTCTCCTGCACATTACAGAATCCATCCTGATCTTCAGAACTGTTCTGCAACCATCTCTATGGACTTGTGACTTGTGAAGTATTTGGATCCAACAACGTTCCATTAAATTCAATTGAAGTGTTTAGGTTGGCATATACATTCTCCAGCACAAAACTATGACTCTTGGAGAAGGTTTTTATTTATGAATTAATCCACAACAGTCGCCCTGCACCTGGACCAGAAACCTACCGCACCTGGACCAGAAACCTACCGCACCTGGACCAGAAACCTACCGCACCTGGACCAGTGGCCCTCCAGACCAGAAACTGATGATCCAAAGAGCCCTGAGACATAATTCAATCCATGAGTTTAATTGAAAACCCTACAATGAAATGTTTGACACCTTAATCCAATATGCATAATACTTTGGAACACTGTATGTCCTGGTGTTAGGGGGGGTTCCCATCCCGACTGCTATTCTAATTTGCTTTGGTTTATCCCCAACATCTGTTGTTGACGTGCCTACGTCATCAAGCTGCGCCGCCCAAGAGTTGACTGGCTATCGAGCTAATGTGCTAATTTCTTGCGGCAGCCAGGAATCATTGCTGGCAAGTCCTCTTTCTCATTATTTCAATGTTCTCTGATCGCGAAGCCAACATAAGATTAGGTAGGAATAGAACGTATACATGGAAGCCCCAGATGGTTAAACCTGATCACAGCCGCAGACCCACGTCTGTTTGACTGCATGTGATCAATCACACCTGTTTTAAATATCTTTACTACATCTCTCCTACTCAATCTTTACTAAGTCCTCTTTAATATACAAGCGTTACTACATACTACTTAATACGCCATCTTTACTCCTTCCTCTTTACTCCAGCATCCATATACTGCACCATTTAATGCCATCATCTAGGGCAGGCTACTACACAATCTTTACCCCGACACCTATCACACCATCTTTGAGATGAATGTTGTTCTATGGTTACGCTGTTACAATTCCGCGCCCAATATCACGCATTAAACTCTATAAAAATGGATATGTTTATACATCATGTTTTATGTGCTCGTGTTTTTATTGGCACTTCATTAGCGTAGCCTGTGTCTGGGTCTTAGCTTTATCATACTGTTTACATCTGGGGTCATCCCAGTACTTTGTGTCTTGATAGGTTAGCTGCCAGAGGTGCGAGGATTATCCGTTTGATTTCCATGGATACCAAACCAGCAGGACCAAGACCCGCCCGCCGGTCCCCACGTCTCTCCAACCCCCCGAGCTCGTCAATGCAGGTCTCATAGCTACCAGTGTCTCCTGTCCTGAGTTCTAGCTAGTAGAGTTCGGATACTTCTAGCTACAAGTAGTTGATTTTGGAGAGTTCTGAATCTAGACTAGAGTGATACTCAAATGGACGCACGCACGCACATACTGTATATATAGTTTATACCTTCTGCCTCATTTAGAGGCCAAGGTAGAAGAGTTCTGCTGCCAATCGTCCACTGGTGTATGGACTTGGACTGGGAGATGGACAGAGATTGGGCTGCTCCTCTGTAGCCCGAAGACCGACTGCCAGGGTATTTCATGGGTTACAATGGACGCCTGGGGGTTCTATGATTGGTTACAGAAGTCAACATGCAATCAAACAACAGAGCATAAAACTTAATTCAAGTAATGTAGCTATTAAAATAAAAATAAAAATCACTTTATTAATCTGTGTTTCATATAGTTAGAAGATACAGCTCAAGGTGTTATAATATATAATGCATTATTTCTAAGGAATTATAATTGGTTACTCATTCCAAAAACATGGTGCAGTGATGTTAATGATCTCACATCAGTGTCTACAAACCAGACTGACAGCACCAGTGAGATTTAAATGCAGCTCCGAGCGCTGGTCAATGTTTTTTTGTGTCTCGTGTTTGCAGTCCATTTAAAATGCATCTGAAATCGACCAGTCGATCTCCGTGGAATGCGTCGTTTTAGGATACAGCGTGTATTGATCTACCAGGCTGAGGTCACGGGATGTGTCAGAGCTCAGCGCTCCACAGTGAGCTGCAGCGCCCCACCTGGTCAACAGGTGGTTGACACTTGCATTCGGAGAGATTAGAATTTACAATGTTTTCACTCCTCCCTCTCCAAATCAAAGTTCCAACCGACCAGTAGATGATTGATAGCAGAACCGACGGGTCAAACCAACAGACGGACAAATAGACGGACATACCAACAGACGACGGGTGTGTGCATTGTATCAACTGTGTTACGGTAGCGAGTGTGTGTGTGTGATCCTTGTCAGGGGAGAGGAGAGGGGCTGAAGGAGGTGAAGCGAAGAGGAAAGATGGACAGATCTAAAGGAGAAGAGGAGCTGGTGACCCAATTGAAGCACCTGGTAAAGACACACACACACACACACACACACACACACACACACACACACACACACACACACACACACACACACACACAC
>JAOTIX010000001.1:11244137-11259044 GCA_027123715.1 Gaidropsarus macrophthalmus
TTTGGAGATGGTGAGAGGGGCTGATTTGATGTTTTCAGATTTGACTTGCTGGACTCTGTTGTTTAAGTAGCTGGCGAACCAGTTGCAGGAGTGTGGTGATAGACCGATGCTGGAGAGCCTCTGTAGGAGGATGGGGTGGATGACAGAGTCAAAGGCCTTAGAGAGGTCAATGAAGGCAGCAATGCAGGTCTGCTTGGAGTCCAGGGAGGAAATAATATCATCCAGGACCTTCAGTGTAGCTGTTATGCACCCATGGCCTGGCCGGAACCCAGACTGTAAGTTGGACAGGATGTTGTTGGAGGTTAAAAACTGACTGAGTTGTTTATGAACCAGTTTCTCTAAGACCTTAGCCAGGCACGGCAGGATGGAAATAGGCCTATAACAATTGGGATCAGAGCTGGAACCCCCTTTGAAGAGGGGGAAGACAAGTGCGGATTTCCAGTCTAAAGGAAAGGTGGACAATTCCAGAGACATATTGAAAAGCCGTGTGATGGGAACGGCAATGACAGGAGCAGCAGCTTTTAAAAACATGGGGTCGAGCCCGTCAGAGCCCGTCAGAGCCAGGACCAGGACTAAGTGTGTGTCTTACTTTGATCCAATCCTTCTTCTCCTCTTCTGTTCTGTGGAGGGAGAAAAAGAGAGAGATAGACAACAGATATTATTACAATATAATATGGAAATAATATAATATGAAATTATAATATGTAATGATCTTAAATAATATATATTTATTATTATTTAACGCATTAGTTAAATGCATAAATGCGCGTTCTCTGACGGTCCCTTTAGACACTTTTATTAAAATACGGTAAGTTCTGTCTGTGCAACGCGCTGCACCAACTCTCACACGTGAAGTGAATGGTAAATAGTAATTGGATTGTATTTATATAGCGCTTTTATTAAAAGTGCTTTATAATGAATACCTCACTATCACCCGATCACACACACACACCGACAGCGGGTCAAACCATGGAAAGCCACAGCGTCGGGAACAGGTAGGGGTTGGGTGTCTTGTTCAGGGACACCTCAACTCTGTCATTTACTAATCTGGCTATGAATTATTATATTAAATATATTATATCATATCCCACCGCAACCCAAAGAAAGGTTAAAATAGAATCGATCGATTAAAACTCGTTCTCGTAATTGAAAGCCAATCACAGAGCGTTCCTTCTCATTAGCCGTTAATTGAATTAACCTGTTTGCGCTGTGATTCTTCATGCTCATTAGCCCTTAATTACATTCACCTGTGTCGCGCACCTCCTATATAACGCGCACGCGTAGTGGGTGCTGTAGTGCGGCGGGGGACAAGGAAGTCCGAATAAGTACATGGAGGTCCACGGTGTTGAGTACCATTTTATTTCATCACGAGTTAGTGGAAAGGGTTTGTCTATTTGGGATTCAGTTTAGCTCTTTATTGACTTAGTTTTAAAGCAGCATGTGGTTCTAGTCATTTGGTTTCTGGTTACCATGCTTAATGTTAATTTGTGAATGATGTCCAGTGGTGATCATCTGTAGTAGTAGATTTAATGTTGCCTTGTTGGTGGTGGTTCTCTGTAGTAGTTTTAATGTTCACTTGAGTGGTGTTTATTGGTTTTTGTCTATAGTGACACCTGATTTATTGGGGGGCCCCCTTGGGCCCCCCTTGATGACGGGTTTGCTCATTGTTTGGATCTGCTACACCATAGGGAAACTGGCAACTTGAAGTAGGATTGGGTTGACCAGTGTCCTCCATAGGAGCAGCCAACCCTAGTAGTATCATGCTCAGTCCTCTGAGTTGATGGTCTGAAGTCTCCCACCATCTGGGCGTTGGTCTACCTCACCTGTCTGACCTACAGAATTGACCACACCCTGTACTGGGATGTGACCACTGTAAGGGCCAGTGCTAACTGGAAAATGTAGTTTAAGGGTGCCTAAAGGCCAGCCCCAGTTTCACCTTCTCCCAAATGGGTGAAGGTCTAAAAGATCGGAGGATCTAGCTTTCTAGATGGGGTTATTTTTTGAGAGTGTCCTTGGGGTTAGTCTGATCTGAGGTCCCTGGTCTGGTGTGAGGTCCCTGGTCTGGTGTGAGGTCCCTGGTCTGGTGTGAGGTCCCTGGTCTGAAGTTCTGGGTCTGGTACGAGGGCCTCGTGGTCCAACACCTTCAAGCTGGACATGCAGGTGAGCCCTTATTGTTCTCTTGCTCATTACAGAATCCTTCCTGATCTTCAGAACGTTTTCTGCAACCGCCTCTATGGACTTCTGTGCATGTACATTTTCCAGCACGAAACGGCTCACGGAGAAGGTTTTTATTTATGGGTTCATCCACAACCGTTGCCCTGCACTGGACCAGAAACCTACTGCATATGGACCAGTGACCCACCGCACCAAAACCTTGCCAGACCAGAAACCTGTTGGACCTGGAAATGTATATGATTCTCTTGGACCGATAGTTTGCTTTGTATGTTGGTTTAATGATTAAAGTGTTTGAAATGCAGTCTGCAAAATTCCATTTGCTTCCAGTGCAACTTCTTCACCTTTGTAGCGAAATGAGGTGACCTGTGTGTTGCATTTTTAGCTTGGCGTGTAAAATGTCTTGTCCTCGGACTAAGAATTGGTCTGGAACTTGTTCTGCTGTCACTAGAGCGCCTAAAGGCTAAACGCTTAACCTGAACTGATTAACATGAAGGCTAAACCAGCGAGATTGCTTAAAGGGAAAATGGTGGTCTTTTAAAAAGCCCAGCCTCTACATTTGGAGAAACTAGCTTAATTGCTTTACAAACGTGTCTATGATTCATGGGGGCAGCCATGGCCTGGGAGCCGGGCTTGTGCTCGGTGGGTCGCAGGTTCGATTCCCGGGACCAGAGGGAGAGAAAAAAATGTGGGTGGGGAGGGTGACTGAACAGAGCTTTCCCCCTCTCAATATCCACGGCTGAAGTGCCCTTGAGCAAGGCACCTAACCCCCAAAAACTGCTCCCCAGGCGCTGCACCGCAGCTGCCCACTGAGAAACGATTTCACTTTACCGTGTGTGTGGCAATATATATAGATGGCTGTGCTATACATTTTAATTGCTGACAAGCTAATTATTATACATGCCTTCCTGACCAATACGGCCATCTTACTGACCTGGCTTGTAGTTCCAGTGACCGTTGTTTTCCAGAAATGAGAAATGTTCTAGGAATGGCAACACTGCTGGTCTCCTTCAGCTGAAACGGTAACACAACGTATCATATAGTAGTACTAATGCTAGTAGAAGTAGCGGTATGAATAATACATCTGTGTTATCATGTGGAACAATCTCAAACTGAGGCAGAATAATTAAAGTAAACATGACCATAGTGGCAGTGTTGGGGCGAGGGTTACCTCCATGCCCTCCACATAGATGCGCGCTCGGACGCCAAACTTCTGACCAATCAGACGAAGCTTTGGGACGCAATACAGCAGTCTGTCGTTGAACTGGGTTAGAGGAATACAGTAATATAGTTCATAATAATGAAACTAACAATCTCGTATGATAATACAAAAGTAGGCGTGAACAGAAGAGTCTCACTAGGATGAGGTAGCGGTCCTGCGACGTGCCGTTCTTATTGGACAGCTTGAGGATGTGTCCCTCCTTAACGAGCTCGTTAGAGGGGCTCACTATATCCTCTTCTCCTCCAAGCAGCTCATACACCATCAGCAGCTTCCTCATTCGCTCCTGGGAGAGAGGGGGGTGGTTGAGGTGTGTGTGTGTGTATTTGTGTGTGTGTGTGTGTGTGCGTGTTTTACCATCTTTTTGATAGCAGCATTAGAATGTTCTGCTGCCGTGGCGATGAGCTCCAGAGACTCTAGAAAGAGAAGAAAGTCAAGGTTAAGGTCTGTTACGATTAAGGTGTGTTAGGGTAAAGGTGTGTTTGGGTTGGGGGTGCTTGTTTCAGTACTCTGTGTGTCCCTGTAGTCCGGAGCATCTGGGGGCAGGCGGTGCAGGTAGTCTTTGAGCAGCAGTTCGTAGCGAGGGATCCTCTGGACCGGTTCCAACATGTGGTGCTGGAGGCTCAGGCTTCCACAGCGCTCCTCCCGCTGTCAGAACACGAGAACACATGATGACACACAGCTAACGCGATCATGTAACGAACCAGAAGAGACCAGTGGATCTTCTGTTCAGATCCCCTAATCCTAACCACTATAAGCAACTGGGATGGATGGAGCCACATGGACTTCAGTGTACTTCCATTTGGGACAGAACCGTAGGTCCAAGGACACCTGACATCCCAGTGGTGGTGACAAACCAACCTTTACCAAACCAACCGTACCCTTACCTAACAAAGAGTTCAACAACACAGAGTGGCAGTGGACGAGACGCTGAGAAAGAGATGCTCACCTGTATGTCCTGGATGATGGTCCTGAATGGAAGCGATCTTTGGGTCCAGGAGGTCAACAGCTCCATGGCCGACTCAAAGTTCTTCACATACTCCCCATACATCTTCAGGAATGGAGCCAGCTTCTGGAGGATGTCCCCCAGACAGGGGTTCACATGCCTGGGCACACAAGTGTTTGTTTAGTGGCAACCTTCACGAGGCTAATGTTTCTATCGAAATAAGAACATTGAATATAATCGTGTAAATATGTATCAGGATGTTGAATATGTGGGCCTGACCACTCTTCCATGCGTTTCTGGAGGGCTGGCAGGAGGAACTGGTGGTGGAAGCAGTAGATGGAGCAGATGTTTGAGAAGATCCCCTGCACCACATCTGGAGGGAAGGAGGCGCGCGATCGAGATTCCTCCATGAGCTGGGCACAAAATACCTGCAGTGGATGGAGAGGAGAGACGTATAAGTATATACATATATACACATCCACACTGTATATATCTATCCATAGCTCTAGAGAAATAGTTATAGCTATAGAGCTCTAAAGGTGTCAGCTATTTACCTGGTCAAGGAGGTGGAGCTTAGAGACGTAAGCTATTTCAGTGTGGAGCAGCTCATTGGCTATGTTGAAGACCCTCTGACTGACGGACAGCTGGTGAGGACAGACATGCGTTTTAGACAGACAGACGCACTTGTGTGCAGTTTAAATCTAAATATATAACTCCTAGGCTGGGGTAAAGGACACCTAACCCTTAGCATGGTGTCTGTATTCAAAAGGACCTCCTACTCCTCACCTCAGCAGGTAGAACCATGGTGAGCTCCTCCTCCGCGTCATCGATGTCGTGGTCGCCCTCCTCAGACAAGCCCCGCCCCACGGCCCCGCCCCCTCCCTCCTCCCCCCCGCAGGAGGAGGAGCTGGAGAGGCGCAGGGGGGCGGGGCTGCGGGGGAACGGCCCGCCCGTCAGGCAGAGCTCCTCGCTGTGAGAGGGCGAGCTGATGCTGTCGATGCCGCTGTCCCGATTGGCCGCCTTGCCCTCCGTGTGCGTAGGGGGGAGGGACAAGCACTCGCACGTCCCGTCCGATTGGCTCCCCGGACGCTCCTCGTCCCTCATCTCCGTGGTAACCAGCTGGTCCAGGTGTCTCTCTGAAGCGCTGTACCCCGACTCCCGGGACAGACGCTTCTCACGCTCTTCGTCCTCATCCTCCTCATCCTCCTCCTCCTCCCCCTCTGGGGGCGGGGCTGAGGAGGAGGAGGGCGGAGGAGGTGAAGGAGCGGGTAGTCTGAGAGGAAGCACAACCACCTGCTCCCTACACACACACACACACACACACACACACACACAAAGTGTCCAGTATGTTACACTGTGTTACCAGTACTGGTAACACACACTGTCACACATACAGAACAAACATTCTGGCATCAGTGAGCCAATCAGCACCCACCTTTCAAACTTTTCGATGAGCGATAGGACGCCTGGAGGAGGTGGAGCCTCCTGGTCGGGGGGCGGAGTTTGGGGGCTCCTCCCCTCCCTGGAGGGAGAATGGAGGGGCCGACAGGGCAGGGGGCGGGGCCTGGTTCCGGACCACTGCTGCAGATGGGCAGGCTTGGGTGGAACTAGGAGAGAAAGAGTACATATCTAACCATATCTACCAATCTACAACACCAGCATTAAACACCTACCCTGACCCCAACCACGGGGTAGCTACCCTGACCCTACCCTACCCTAACCCTGACCACAGGGTTTCTACACTGACCGTAACCACAGGGTAGCTACCCTAACCATAACCCTACCCTAACCCTGACTACAGGGTACTTACCCTGACCCTACCCTACCCTAACCCTGACCACAGGGTTTCTACACTGACCGTAACCACAGGGTAGCTACCCTAACCATAACCCTACCCTAACCCTGACTACAGGGTACTTACCCTGACCCTACCCTACCCTAACCCTGACCACAGGGTTCCTACCCTGTCTCTAACCCTACCCTAACTTCAGAGTACCTACCTTAACCCCAACCCTACCCTAACCCTGACCACAGGGTAGCTACCCTAACCCCCCTGCTGTACCCTGAACAGTGTCTGGTGGAGGGATTCCTCTTCTCCCTGAATAATGGTATGATGATGGCAGGAGGATTCCTACACACCTCTGGGTTTTGGACCAGGCGGGCCCGGTCTGCTCCTGGTCTTAGGTGCTGTTTCTGAGAGGGGTGGTTGTACTTCTGGGTCTGGGGGTACAGGGGAGTCTGCTGCGTCTGGGGGTACCGGTGGCACTGGGAGGTGTGGCGGTCCTGAATGGTTGACCAGCTCATCAGAGCAGCAGGAGGAGGGCGGGGGGGAGCAGGAGGGGTCCAGTGGGAGACTCTGTGACAACAAGCTGGGAGAGGAGGGACCTGTGGGGAAAGATACAATCAGACAGACGCACACGCAGACAGACAGACAGACAGGCAGACATGCAGACACACAGACAGACAGACAGGCAGGCAGGCATGCAGACACACAGACATACAGGCACGAGACAGGCACGCAGACACACATGTAAAGAAAGATACAGACATAGACACACAGCAGACAGACAGACAGACAGACAGACAGACAGACAGACAGAGTCAGACAGAGTCAGACAGAGTCAGACAGACAGACAGACAGACAGACAGACAGACAGACAGACAGACAGACAGACAGATCTTCCTGAGGGTAAGGCTAATCAAAATTGCTCGAACGGTTGAACAGCAATCAGCAAAATAAGCTGTTGCTGAGTGACACAGATGGTGTAAAACCACACGTGTGTTCGTGCACACTGAGCAGATCTTCTATTGAAATTCCTTCTATAGCTTACCACTGCTGCGCCAACACACACACACACACACACACACACACACACACACACACACACACACGCACACACAGACCCCGCCCACTTTACGGCTATGTTCGATGTTCTCTGCACAACGCGACCACTAGCCGACAGAAAAACGACGTAATATATAATCTTCTTTATACCATTAAATGAAACCATTAGCGAGAGAGAGAGAGATAATGATAGAGAGAGAGACACACACACACGCACACACACATCTGTTAGACGCACTGAACGTCTAACCTCCATCATTGCGGCGAGATGTCGGTGTGCTAAAACATCTGGAGCTTTAGCCGCATCACAACCCCCCAGTGTAGCACATCATGCAACGAGAGCCATAGTGATGGTGATACATGATGAAAGAGATATTGATGCATGGTGATAGAGACGGTGGTAGATCGGGATATTAAAGCTTCGTTGACTCACCCCGGAGCAGGCTGGTCTTGTCCATATACATCGCGCAGCAAAATACAAATCCTGTCATCAAACCACCGGAGGGGAGAGCAGATCTCCCCGGTCGCTCACACGACGAAACCCCGAGGCGACCTCTCCAGTCCCGCTATACTATAAATAAGATGTAGATCTTTGGATCATTTCAATATAAACATAGCTATAATGTACATGTTAACAGGAGATATACACGAGTCTAGACAATGGAGCGCGCGGACCGCTGCTGGCGGAGCGGCCAGTCTGCAGTGGGTCACCGCTACGGGAGGGGGGGGCGAGAGGGAAGGGGTCCTACGTTGATCAGTCATACTTTGCGGTAGGCTTACAAATGAATCTGATCACCACTCAGTCCCAACCTAACATTATTAATTGTTTTTACATTGAATGATTATCTCATGTATGTGTTCCTTTTCAGTCGGCCTTGAGTCAAACCACACGAAGAAGAATTTAAAACGTGTTGCAGGATCAAGCACTCAATATTATTATTATTTTAGCTTTATCCTATTTGCTATGTTCGTATGTAGAGAGATAGTAGATATCTATATGTAGATATCGATAGTCCCTATCGTTCAGCACTCTTCAACTCTATATATTGTTTATTGATTCTTGGCAACAATGGTCTCATCATTTGTCCATCTATTCAAGAGATCTCCCTATAACCATCCCTATATTGACATAAATGTAATGAACCATTAAGGAAAATAAAGATACAATGATTAATGTGTTGTAATGCAGTAATTTGACAATGGGTGTCGCTAATGAGCTGTACTGCCCTCTAGTGTCTGCTTGTAGTTCCGGGTGCATCTTCCGAATATACAGGTGAAACATCAATAGGTTCAGTGTTTCTTAAAGGCTGTGTTTCAAGGAGTTTGTTTTTGCTAGATAAATGTTGTTGTTGGATTCACAATGGAATATAAAATTGACAAGCTGAATGGACCAAGGAACTGGGCAACGTGGACATTTCAGATTGAGCATTTGCTGAAAATGAAAGCGAAAGCACCACGGGGCATGCTAATGAGACGGGGCATGCTAATGAGACCCTCCGTGAATATGACACGGATGTTCTGCCCGATCATGACGCTGACAAGTTCAAGCTGAGATGAGAAACGGCGGAGAGACAAGGCATCCTCTGTTGTAGTTCCGAATGTAAGTAGGCCTACAACTCGCGTAGAACAAGCTAAAAGCACACTTTGAGAGAGATACTGTAGCAAATGCACCGTTCTTGAAGCAAGCATATTTCGGAAGTGAAATGAAGGAAGGAGAAAGATGAATGAACATTTAAAACGAATGAAGGAACTGACTGAGGAGCCATGGGTTCTGTGGTTGAAGGCAGATCCGTTGACCAAGCCACTGACAAACAGAAGTTTGAATACCTTCTTAGGTCCTAAGGTATTCAAACTTCAAACGTTTGTCAGGGAAAATGATTGGCCTTTCCCTATTTAATTATGCAGCCTAAAGTACGTAGGCTACTGGCATAGGCACGCATTATATGTGAAGGAGAGCACAGCTCCTAGTCATATCATTTAGTACTAATTGCCTGAATGCCATTGAAGGAATTAAGTGGGAATGTTGTAATACAGTAGTTTGACAATGGGTGTCGCCATAGAGCTGTACTGCCCTCTAGTGCCTGCTTCCAGTTCCTGTTACATCTTCTGAATAAACACGTAAAACTTCAATACAAAGTCCCCTGTGTGGTGCTATTTTCAACATCCTCAAGAAAATGTTTCCAATTGAATTGTTCTTCTTTCAACACCAAGATTATCAAGTTCTGTTGACAATCCTATCGTAGTCCTTGTCAAAGTTAAAGAATACTGCCCCCAGGGAGTTTGGGTTCCTCTGGACCTTGCTTGTTTCACTATCAAGGCAGATCACTGGATCCATTGTTCCCAATCTGTTTCCGAAAAATACTTTGAAGCTGTGCCTGTGACACGGGTTTATGGCCTTCGAAATAATCAGTAGGCTTTTTATTTCCAATAGTCTTCCCATTGGAGATGTTGAGGCTATTGGTCTGTAATTACTCGGAAGCCTGTTGGATTTGATCCCGGTTTCCTTACTGGCCCCACCACTGGTCATTTCCATGAGTTATTATGAAGCTTCCCCTCCTGTGCCACTTCAGCATTCCAACCCAATGGAGTCTTGGGTTGTTGAAGCCTTGTTTCTTAGATTAGAACATTATCACACAGATTTAATCCTCAACCTTAGCCCATGGCAGTATTTAGTTTTGGACAGAATGGCACACTGAAAAGTACCCTTGTGTCTAATAATGTGTTGATTTACCTTAGCAGTACACCTGTTTCATACATGTCATATCCTCAGATGGTCATAATTCTTCAAATATCCCACACATTAGGAAGGTAATATATTCAGGATCAGATCAAAAAACGAATCTTTTATATTTTCTTTAATTTGACTGAATAGACAAAAGGAAGACAAAATATACAGAATCACATCTTTATATCATTTCTATGAAGGAATATTTACAAATGTACATGTGCCTAAACAGTTTAATCATAATACGCAAGCAGTGAGCGACTATACGCTATATACACTATAGACTATAGCTCTTAACCTCCAAAAATATATTTGTGTTTGTATGATAAACATTGGGGGCAGAGGGGGGGTTGCATGTACTACCAGTGCTGGTGACTTTCTCTGTATTCTGCTGGCTGGTAAACAGCAGGACGAACATCTGGGCTCGCTGAGGCCCCATACTGAATCAAATCCATCTCATATAGTTAAGCCTCGTCAGGTATTGCCCTTACCTCTGAATGCCTCAGTTAGTTGTGACAAATCATTTCAATGTATAGACATTATATTTACAGGAAGAAATCTAACAGAATACGTCAGAATGCATCATGCATGGAGTATCTTATAGAGGTTGTGATTTCAGTTGCAATACATAAATATTGATACAAACCCATTGTGAAATATGATTGAAACGTGTGTGTGTGTGTGCTTAACCTGAACGTAAATTATGAAATGCCAGCATTTTTGTTGAAGGGATTGTATTCGGTTAAATAGTAATACATGAGGTATGTTTGGGTAGAAAAATGGCAATGAATTTAATTTTTCACCTTTAAATTATATACAGGGTCCCTTCATTAAACACACAAAATGCAAAAGACGTCTTTTAATGGTCCATATAAAACATGAAGTTAACAGGTGGATAAAAAGTGGTCTGGTAATGCATAGGAATAAGGAGTCACTAAATACCTTCAGTGAAATGTCTGTTTTGAACTGGAAAGTGGGTAAGTCTGTAAGTGCAAATCTGTCTAAAAGGATTTCTCCCCACTAAGCTTGATTCATGCTGTAGTACAATGTCCGTCGTGAGACCTTGCAGTGTGTGTGCATGCGTGTGTGTGTGCGCGTTCGTTTGACAAACATCGATATATTCATCGGTCCTGCTTCCCTTCTGTGACTTCTTCTTCTTCCAAGGAACTGCACAGCTCGGGACCATCTACGATGATCACCACTGTGTGTGTGTGTGTACCCTGTGTGTCCATGAAAGGTCCTGTATCCGTGTCTGTGCACTTGCGTGCGCACGCTGTACTTAAGCGGGGCCCCGCTCAGGGGTCGATGTGGAAGGCCAACAGTTTGTCTGAGTGCAGGTTGTTCAGGGCCCGCAGGTCCGGCAGGCGCAGCAGCAGCTTGGAGAAGAGGCTTCCGTCACCCGGGTGTCTGCGGCCCATGAGGGAGCGCAGGGCCCGGATCAACCCGTCCTGTAGCTGCTCCACGGCCCCCGCATCGGAGACGCCCCAACGGTCTGGAGGGGAAGAGGCAAAACGCGCGACTTTTGAGAATCCACAGGAATGGCAATCTTTACTTTATCGGTTGAACGGTCAGCCGTCGGGGCGGGTCGGGGCGGGGCGGGACGGGCGGCGCTCACCTGCAGACACCAGGACCACGGCCATGAAGAGCGCCATCTCATCGGGCTCCAGGCCCAGAGAGCCCAGCTTCTCGCTGAACTCGAACATGGCATCGAGCAGGGTGCCCATCCCCAGGGCGCGCAGAGTGGTGAGCGGGTACGTCTGCCCGTTCAGGAACGTCACCGTGCGTTCCTCGGCGTTGAATAGCGTGCAGAACCTCACCATGAGAACCTGGCAGAACGCGAGAGCACGTTCATCAATATACATGCTCCTCAGACGTTGCAACAAAGAGGAATTAATAACGTAACTTGAAAACGTTAATGTTCTCCTCGATGTAATTTGTGGTACATCATAGAACACATACGCATGTCACATCATCAACAACATAAAGATCCTCTAAACTGGCCATCATGAATAACGCCAGAACATGTGAATTACCTGGAAGGTTCCGGATTTGAGCAGCATGACTTGGTCTTGTTGGCTGAGCTCTTGAAAGCCTGGGATGCCCTTGGCAAACTCTACCACTTCTTTGACCGCAGGAGTGAACCCGTGCGAGAAGGTCTCCCACACCTGCTGGCTGCTGCACTCCGGCCCTGACACCGGGTACGCATTCAGAGGACACGCCTTTGTGGAGGAACGAGAGAAGAACAACCGTTGAAGTGTTGCAACCTTCATAAAGACCCCTTCATTTGCTGAGATTTGTGTTGGGCCTTGATGTATTGTATTTCCATCCAAAATACTGTACATCATAATCGGATACAATCATTTTTAATAAATGGACCAAGATACTTACGAGAACTTTAGACCCGTGGGCAAACTTCCACGGGCATGAGGGTTGAATTGGGGCTGCTGCTGCTGGGAAGTGGTTGTAACTGACGGCGAGGTCCCTTTGGGTTGCGGAGTCATGCTGTTGGAGGTCGGCTGACGCCGTTATCAAATCATACCGGCCATTGTCCAAAATCGAGAACGTCGATTGGCTGTTGTCGTTGGCGGGCGGGCCAGCGACGGGGAAGGACTGGTAACCAAGTGCGCAGCCTGGATGGGAGGCGGACACCCTGGCGTACTTGGCCTCCTGAGAAACGGGCGGCGATGGGTTGCTGCTGTTGGCGGACACGTTGGCTCTCTTAGCGGGCCTCCCCTGGCTTGTGGTGGAGAAGATGTCCTGGTAGGCTCTGGAGATGGCCCCGATGGCCTCCTTAGAGTTGCAGCTGTCTCCGGGGCTCGGGGTCTGGTCCCCCACCGGGGGAGAGTCCATGTCCACGGTGGAGGACTCGTTCAGGCTGTTCATGTAGCTCTGCATCTCGTCCAGGAGACGTTGCTTCTCTCTCTTGGGGATACGGCCAAAACGGACGGCTAGGGACGGAGGGAACCAAGGAGCAAAGAGTGAGTACTGCGGACCAAAGCAAACTAGGGATGTAAACATCGCTGCATTATGCATTCAACTACTATGCAAACAACCACCCATCAAGGATTTCCCATAAAACATTGATGGATTTCTGAAAGGAATTATCAGCCAGCAGTCAACTATACACATGCTTCTCCGTAACTGTACCTCCACCCCCCACCCCACCCAACACACACAGCCATCAGCTGGAGCAGTTATTTATAGTCTCTCATGCCAGCAGCGGCCTCAGCCTCAGCCTTTTCTCTCTCAATCTCTTTTCTGCTGCTCCCACTGCCTCCCTCACTTTGTAAGTAGGGCAGTGGGGCACCGCTAGTTTGATATTGCATGCACCAAGATCACGAGAAAGCGGAGCAACAGAGTTGGACTCAAAAGCAACCAGATGACATGGAGTACGATGGATACCTGGAGGTGATCGAGAGACACACACTGCGCATGATGGCTTATACTGCTGACAGTGTTTGCTAGTTAGGTATAGAGGTGTGCAGCGTGCTGCTATATTGGGAATTTTTCGTCCTGGGATAAAAAAAACGAGGTCTATTTTATTTTTCTTATCGTGGACAAAATATATTTGTCAAAGAACATGTACAAGCTATAAATCAATGTGACTGTCGTGTGGAAACAGGAAGTAAAAGGAAAAGATAGAAAGGAAATAGTAGGCTGAAGTATAAGTCTAAAAATAATGTTTAACTATTAACATCACAACGTAACATTGAATGTATTGATTGACACATGGTTTAACAATGCTTTGCTTAATTATCCATAGGACATAATTACAGGAAAGGCAATTTTTCCCCATGGCTTTGGATTAAAAAGTATCAAAAGCTGTCGCTTTCACACAAAATGTGTTCCAACTCGGAAAACTGTGCCAGCGTGCCAGTTGGCATGGTGGCCCACATAGCTTCCTGTTACCAGAGCACTTTCAATATGTGCTGGTGTGAAGCACATGTACACAACAGTCTTGTGTGAAATCAGCGTATTTAAAATGGGCTCCAGGCAGTTATAATGTGGTTTTCCTGTTTTTCGCAATAACTACAACATTGTGAAAGGGGTTTCTAGGTTGTGGTTAACGATTCTTTTCACAATCATGTCTCAGGTGGTCCAGGTGGAGGTTTGATCTGTATTGAGCTGTGCTCTGCTGCCTCGCTTTCTTTGTGAACCAAAAGTCAAATGCAAAGAAATAATATCCTGCTGGAGATTGTGTGAACATTTGAGGTACACATCAGTCCCACAACGAGATGAAGTAGGTCATGGTTGTGCTACGTGGGTGTTATAGGCCAAATTCAGAGCTGGGCCAACCGAGCTGGATGGCCTTCTTCATCTATGATGATGGGTGATCAATCAATGTTCTGGAGTCAGGGCTACAATCTGTGGGCTGCTGCTTGTTAACTCTCTTGCGGATGTGTGTGTGTGTGTGTGTGTGTGTGTGTGTGTGTGTGTGCATGTTTGTGTTTTTTGATTCTCATCTTAATTGTTAGTGTAGCCGTCGTTAATTGCAGTAAGATGCTGGAAGGGCGTAAGCAAGGTAATCAAGTTGACCCTGTTCCGATTTCCTAAAATAATTTCTGTGTTTGCTGCAGTTTTTCCGGATGACAGATCGCTTCGGGGACCCTGCGCTTCCTACTCTAATAAATCAGTGTCTGGCAAGGAGGTGCGAGGAGGCGGGGCGGTGGGGGGGTGTTATGAGAACATGGTACACAGACGGTGGTGCAGGGAATGCATCGAGACTGAAGGAGACAGAGCGGAATAGGAAGGATATCCGCAAAGGACCAAGGAAAAACGTTTGGCCAAACTTCCTTTCGCTGGGCGGGAAGGGTTTGATAGCAAGTCAATGGCCTTATCCACAGACATAAGCCCCACCCACAGGGGTTCGTCAAGAGGGTGGGGGGGGGGGGGGGGGTGTCGGGCCGGGCGGACATAGGGACCCCGGGCCGCGGCCCACGTGGAACAAAAAACCCACACCCCCGCCAAGAGAGAAAAAAAAGAATGTTTGGGCCCACAAC
>JAOTIX010000001.1:11395158-11406688 GCA_027123715.1 Gaidropsarus macrophthalmus
CCCCCCCCCCCCCCCCCCCCCCCCCCCCCCCCCCCCCCCCCCCCCCCCCCCCCCCGCCCCCCCCCCCCCCCCGGGGGAGTGAGCTCTGTTTGTGGGAGGTTGATTACGTAAATAACAGATGGGAGAGAAGATCCTCTCTCACCTGCCGCCCAGGTCGCCTCATTAAAAGGGGAGCTTTCCGGAATCACTCCAACCCATCCGGAGCCGACCTGCGAGTTGGCAGCGCATGTTCTGCTACAAGAGGCACCGTGGCCAAATGGACTGCCTCACTGAGCCAACTGTGGTGGTTTGTAGGCGAGGCATGGTGCAAAGAGTTTATCAAAGAAAATGTGGAAACGATTAAACCCAGCCGTCAACCTTTCACAACACGCCCACCCCCGACAGAGGAGGTGTGATTCCTTGCAGGTGATTGGACCGGGGCCACACAAAGCATCCTGGAAGCAGTGTGGGAACGTCTGCGCTGTGCCGAAGCTCAAAGCCAGAGGTCCATCACAGGCAGAATGACAACCAGCACCTCTTTCAAACGGTCTTGATTCTTTTACTACATCTATTTACCACCAGACATGTGTATGACTTGATGATGATGGAGTCGCTGTAATGTTCCCTGCGATGCCTTTTGAAGACCACTGCTGTTTCATAGCCTCATCAACCTTTCTGAAAGTGCTGCTCTGTCCTTCCTCAATGACTTCTTCACTCTGGAACTCTTGATTGGAGTTGGCTCTTTTTAAGGGCCCTTAGCGGTTGCTTTCTCGTCAGTTGGTTAGGATTGTTCAACACGGTGCTCTCAACACTTATCGAAAACAAAATGGCTTTAGTGTTTGGGACTGTTACATGTACTCTGAGACCGGTTGCCCGTTGTAGTTTGTGAAAGTCAAGGCCCACACTGTTGTTCTATTTGCAAGTCCTCTAAACACGTTTTACTACATTCTGAACATGCCAAAAAAAGACCAACAAAGGAAATGTTAAAGTCGATTCCCATGTGTCCTGGTAGCAGTGCAAAGGATTCATGTTTTTGTTGAAAAAGTAACATTTGTTTAACTTTGGGACTTTATTTACCATATCTTCCTTTTATAGTGTTAACTTTCTTATTTTCCGACTTTCCCTCAGAGATTCCATCTTCAGGCACAGAACCCGCGTGGCTTTACAGTTGAGCAGGAAATATCCCAGGCCGGTTTTGGACCAAACTTTAATAGTTTTAACACATTCAAATGCTCTGTCAGTTCACTGGAGCAGGATGAGGAAGCGTTTGCAGAAGGGTTGTGGTCAGAGCCTAAACTCAATCCACCACTCAACCCCTGCTTCCTGTTGACGTAGCCATCTGCTCAGCATCCATACATTCATACTTACATATAGAAATACATACACCCACACACACACACACAGTAAAAATACAACGATCCCCCAACCTCAATCAATCAATTGCATTTTAAAGTCAGTTATTTTTTTTGCCGCTGATACAATACACAGAAAATAGCACAGAGGTCACAGCAAGTCTTTATAAAAGGTAGTCTGCCTGAAGCAACTCAAAACTTACTGCCAGGCTTGTCTGCATATGAAAAAAAACAAAGACTGACCCCCAAAAAGCAGTTATTTTTTTTCAGGCTTGGTTTTAAGTCCTTCTGCCGTGTCCTTCAAAAGTTGGATCCGAAGGGCGGAAAGCAAGCAAAAAATCTCCCCAAAACATTCCACGGTCACACAAGAAGGATCGCGTCTCAGAGCCACGTGTCCAGCCTTTCAGAGAAAAGGCAGAGCCAGTCCTTCATGGCATGGAGGACTCTCTCGCCATACAGCAGAGATGTCTGCTGACCCACTGAGTCTCTGACAGGAGATTGGTGACCTTGGAACTCCTGCAGTAATTTGTCTTTCTTCAAAAGGTTATAGACACAGTGGTGCTTTTTTTTCCATTTCTTTTTTTTTTTTTTCAAACAAATCCTCCATTCTTGTAATTTGGCAGAGAGGCTTATTTCCTGTATTGATTCGCGTTTTCTTTTTTCTTTCTTTTTTTTTTTGCTTTTTTTTTCTAATCCCAAATAATCACATATTTCATGGTATTCGAAGAGCTCCCTCCATCCACCGGCCGGGATACCTCTTGCACTTCCTCCAGACACTTAAACCCAAAACAATCAAGACGTCTTGCCCTCAAGACTATGCAGCCATTTTTGGGAACAAGACCAACAAAGAGTTTTTCACCATGTTGTGTATACTAAATACTGTAGTTGCTTAGATTTTGCAGAAAGGTTGTGGGTTTAACCCCTGCCCCCTTTTGCCTTCTGCCCTCCCACCTATCTGCTCACTATAGCCGCCATAGTTTTCACTTGCTTTGGATAAAACCTATTCCTAAAGGAGTTTTTAAGTCCTACTTTGCTTAAAGGTGCAGTGTGTAGAATTGCGTGTCCTCTTTCAAGGTGCCTGCCATGTTGCACCACCATCTTTCTACAGTATCCCCGAAGGGTCAAAACAAGTCTAGAGGGATGTGTTTTACTCATAATCGCCATCTTACTCGATAGCTATGACCTAAATCCGATTTACAAATCTATCCAGGAAATACACTTCTTCACACTTGGCTACTTGGATGTTAGACAATGACACCATTTTGGAAGTACCTACTGGCACCTCCCCACCCAGTAAAGGCCATCCTTCTCCCACATCATTGGAAAGGGAGGACTGGGGGATTCAGTTGGTGGCAATCTACAACTTCAGCGGCAAATCATACACACTTCACCTTTAAGTAGTCAAAGTAACCAAACCTAAAATTGTCCGACCTTAATGTTTTGAAATATCAATGGACCAATCGTATCTCAAAATTGCAGTTGTTTTGTTTTCAACGGCAGCTGCAAACTGCGAAGCAGTCTCCAGTGAGTCACAATGATCCACTCCAGTTAGCTAAGAAGTTCGCTTTTCACTCCCCAAAGTCAGCTTTTAAAATGGAACCCCAATGTTCCCGTGAACGACACATCTTTTATTAACCAATTTAGTCACTAATCAATTTCTTTCAACACTGCACTGCAGTCATGCATTATCTGCACTTGCACAGGCACCATTTTAATGGCTTTTGAATTTGAAGCCCTGCAGTGGGTTCCGTAGACCAACTGTGATAGCTTGAATATAAAATGACGGAATGAAATAACATCAGCTACAGAAGATGTAGCATGTATCTGCTTATATAGGACGTGACTAATCCATTGGAGCAATGGAAGCTAATACTTATTATGTTTATGTCTGATCATCATCAAACAAAACCCCCCTTTTGAGCCATCATTTTAATAGTTTCCTATAAATGGTAAAGTGGAAGTTAATACTTTTTAATATTAGTATTATGATAACTGTTGATATAACAATATTATCACTCTTTTTAAATATTAGACCAAACGCTTCTTGCTTGTTATTTTAATACCCGCCTAGAGTAATGAATAAAATGGTTATTATCATGAAAATATCTGATTTGTTTTTTATCTTATCTAAGGAATATCAGTTTAATTGATCTGAAAAGTTGAGAATGAGTGTGTTGTATCGGAAAAATAATCAAATTTAAAGTATAAGCTTATGAGGATATTTAATATTAGCTATTAAGGATGATTTCATGGTTCGGCTTTGTTGTCGCTTACTCTTTAAGCTGTGGTCCATACAACCTGATCTTATTGAATAAGGGAAATACAGATATTGTTTGATTAATATACATATAATTATCATAATAAATGTGGTATGTTCCCTTGCAGGCTGTCCCTTCAATGTTATCAATATATTATAATATTTGTGTTGGTTGATTCCATTCTCTGGTCTCCAAATATTTGATATGCTCAAATAAACAGAAAAATTAATGAAATCAAAAACATCTACCAAAATATACCTTGGAGACATGGCTGCACCAATGTATACATGCAGTCTGTTTATATCAGCTGGAAATTCAATTACCTTTGATTTGTGTCTCTAGTTTTTTGGCTTTTCATTCGTGTTTGAAAATAAGGTATTGGATACCATTTTACCAATCATTTCTTGTATAACATACAGAATTGGTTCAACTTTGGAATGCAAGAATATCAATTCATATCTCGGACATGTTCGTCCTCCAAACCTCCAACTTTCTCAACAACACAATCCAAACCTTTTCCGTCACCTGAAACCACAGCCGCGGACAAAATGGCGGATAACCTCTCTGACCATGGCCTCTCCACAACGTACGTCACCACGTTTAACGATGGTTGTACCGACTCAACCAAAGCCAAGACCATTCCCCCCCACCCCCAAGAACCATCTCCCTTGTCACCATCATCTCCTTCGCCCACCATCATCTTCCCCCCTCCCCCTTCCATTTTTGCTCACATGACACAGTAAGGCTCTCGCGGCAGGTGAGGTTTAGTCCTGCAGCACGCGGGCAGGCTGGACAGGAACCCCTTCTTCAGGTCCTTGTTGAGGAAGAAGCACACGATGGGGTTGACGCCCGCCTGGGCGAAGCTCATCCACACCGTGGTAGAGAGGTACCGGTGGGGCAGGGTGCACGCCTTGACGAACACGCGCCAGTAGCACGCCACGATGTACGGCGACCACAGCACCAGGAAGAGCAGCGTGATGACGTAGAACATCCTGCCCAGCTGCTTCTCCGCCTTGAACTCCTCCATGCCCAGCAGTCTCCGGTTCTGGTTGTGCAAGTTTTGCCGGATCCCCAGCAGGGTGGGTGGCATGGGGCCGCGGCCGAACCCTGCGATCCAGTTGGCCGCCGCCTGGCCCGTGGCCCCCGGCCCGTGGAAGGTCCAGTTCTGGCTGATGGCCGGCACCATCTGCACGGGCTTCATCTTGCGGTGCTTGTACTCAAACAGGAGCAGCTTCATGTACACCACGTGCGTGGCCAGGATGAGCACGGCCAGCATCAGCATGAAGCCCAGCGTGTCGTTGGCCTTGAAGTAGCGGTGCTCGAAGATGCACTGGTCCTCCTCGCGGATGAACTTGTAGGTGCCCACGTCGAACACGGGCGGGAACGCCATGGCCACGGACAGCGTCCACACCATGCACACCACGGCCACGCAGGTCCAGAAGGTCATCCGCTTGGAGTAGAAGCGGTGGTGGGCGATGGCCATGTAGCGCGTCACGCTGATGCAGAACAGCATGAAGGCGGCGTGGAAGCAGAACAGCACGGCCATGAAGGCCACCACCTTGCAGCTCAGCACGCTGTAGGTCCACGCCGAGCCGTTCTTGATGGACACCAGGACGAAGGGGAAACACACGGCCGAGCGGATGGTGTCGGCCAGGCACAGGTCCAGCAGGAAGTAGTAGGGCGCCTTGTGGAGTGTGCGGTCCCTCAGCACCAGCAGAGACACCACCAGGTTCCCCGCCAGGCTGATGCAGATGATCAGCCCCAGCAGCACCAGCTTCAGGTAGGTGGAGACGGCGGAGGCCGGCCCCCCGGCCCCCACGCCGCCCGCTGTCGCCACCACCACGCCCACGGGACCGCCGGCGCCCTCGCTGCTCTCGTTGCCGTTGGCCATGTCGCGCGGCGCGCCTCCCCCGCCAAGCACCTCACCCGCGAAGGCCCCACTCCTCCTCCTCCTCCTCCTCCTCCGTCGGCTACGCCTTCCGTCGTCCACGTGTTTGCTTCCTGGTTGGGGTTCACGCGGAATGGAGTCGCGCTGGCGAGCATCGCCCCATTTCAAACACGGTCTCCTTATTCGGATGCACTTCCTGCTGTTCCAAAAGGGATGAGAGCGACCTGGAGAAGGGAGGGACAGGGTGGGGTTAGGAGGTGGAATGTGCACCATTGAACCCTGGCAGAGCGGAGTTCTGTATAGGATTTTGATTGAAAAACGTGGGCGATCAAAGCTGTACAGAGCAACGAAAGAAACGTCTTTACTTCCTACATTTGGGGGACTTGTACTTGTATAGTACTGCAGTGTATTACTGCATGTGACGGTGATTTTACGAATATTGGTATTGTAATTTGATTAAGAAGATTGTTCCTGAAATCCCCTTAAATGTGCAGTATTTGTGCGTGTTTGCCTTAATGTCTATCTCTATCTCGCCGAGATTTTTTGGTCCATCGAAAAGCGGTGCAGTGTTTTTCAATCAAATTATTTGGAAATGCGTTGTTTGTTACTTGCTCTAAGAGGCTATACATTTTGGGCGTTACCAGGTCACATATTCAACAATTTGTTATTCCAAAATGTCATTATTTATTTGAAAAGCATTGAAAACACAGACGTTAAGTTCTCTTCCGAGCTCTTGTATGCTTGGAGGCTTTTTATTGGCTGCTTTTGTCCAAAATTTTTTATTCATGTTTTTTTATTGGGGGAGGGGGGTGGATTCTGACACTTGTAGGCCAACGCATCCAAAACCCTTTTGAGTTTCTCTCCGCGATAAGCGATTCCTGACAGACAGACAGACGGTCTGTAGTTTAACGCCTACGATACGTGATCGGTTTAGGGACGACCCCAGCTCACGGCCAGCTCCACAGGAATACCGAATAGACTGGAGGGGGGGAGGGGCCGGGCGGGGTGGTGGTTGGTTGGTTGGTTGGTTGGTGGTGGTTGGGTGGTGGGCGGCCGAGTCATTGTCAGAAACTGGGTAGCAACAGTCGAACACCGCTGCTCTGGTCTCGATAGGAGGAGGACGCCGTGGAAATCACCAACCAACCAAATAGCACTAAAAACTAGACGGCACTCGCTTTTTTCATGCACGCGCGCACACACACACACACACACCCACACACAAGCATACATACACACGCACACGCACACGCCGCATTGTCAGAAGCGGAATTATTCAGATATCGGAATATAATTTGTCTCCTTATTTCTTTTTTCATGGAACTGTCTTTCATTGATCGTACCATCATCATGTCAATGGCTTCGGAGCGGCAGCGCGCAATTGGTGCAATATTTAAATTGAGTAAGGCGAGCGATGGTTTAATGGCTAATCCGAGACGCCCATGACATGTACCCGGTAGAGGGCGCTGTACGCAATAGTAGCTCCCAAAACACCTTGACACATCACAGTAAATATTATAGCCTTGTCCGTTATGTCGGCCAGGGCGTTCTTCTACATGTCACCTCGTAGGCCTACTTTTATGGACCTCTCTCGCAATCCTCAGCACATAAGCCTACATTTAGAAGAAGCATTTAGACCTGGCTTCATCCGTGTTTGGCGGGCACCCCACCGTTTTGAACTCCCAGAATCACAAATCACCAATCTGCACTCGAATGACATCATTCGCGTCTCCAGATTTTGCGTCATTTAGCTTTTTATCTGAAACCTATGAGTGATGATCCAGAATCATCGATACACACTATAACGACGTGTACGCGCACTGTGTCATCGGGAGTGCGCTGGCCTGCAGCTTCGTCTAGTGCATGCGTCACGAGACAACAGAACCACAACAGTATGGGGACAATAAGACGCCTCATGCAGGCGTAAAAACCCCACTGGCCCTTCTCTGGAAAAACACACACAATGGTGGAAAAGTCTGTATATGCCACGGTGTGTAGTCATGGGCAAAATTGGGTCTGGTGGTGACTGTGTGCTTACCTTTGACTGATACGCTTGTCTTCCTAGACAAAGGCTCTGGGTCTATTTGTAAGGCCGTCTAAAGAGGCTGTCGCGGTCCAGCACGGGGCTCTAGTGCTCTTTACTCATCATCTTTCAAGCTGTGTGTAGGAGAGCTTTGGTGCTTCGGAATAAAACATGACAGCGACGAATCGGTGAGAATGACAAAGTTGGACAATAGGCAAAACGTCCCTGTCCCTGGAAATAACATAATGCAGAGACGCCAGGGCGAACTGTCCAAATCTGAACGGTCGTGCAGGGCTTTATTTTTTTTCTCGTCTTCTTTTAAAAAAAGGGAAAAAAAGAAGCCTCGATCCGCGTCAGCTGCGCCTGTTGCAAACCCCCCCACCCCCCCCTAGAAACCACAGGGTTCAAAAGAGGCGAAAAACTATCCTTTTCTCTTTTTTCTTGTACATGTCATGTCTCTGGGTTCTCGGGTAACATTCCGGCGTTCAGAGGGAGGCTCGGAGCCCGGGGGGGCCACGACACAACATGGGTCCGCCCCTGTCAGGCGAGCATTTATTGCCGCGTCTTGACGCCTCTTTCCCGCGGAATATCATCCAAGCCTTGGGAATGCGTCTCTCTGAACACGATGCAACGGCCAACCACCACACAAAGACATACACCTTCCGTCCGCCCGATTTTCTTCTCCATTATTCCAGCGTCCAACCTGTGTTCAGTAAATCCATCTTTGCGTCCGGGGGATGAAAAAGAAAAAAGATACGCCTTTAGGTCACAGTCATGGAGAGGAAAAAGCATGAGCGAGATGTGCGATAGGCTACAGGGCCGTCATCACCCACTTACTTGATGACATTTCTCTAGTGTTAAATGCGTGACGGTCCACATTTTGCTATGGCCATATAGGCCAATCTAAAGCTGGCTGCCTGTCACAAAGAAAACACAGGCACCGACAAGACCGATTCTGATGTCGAGCTCGAACCACCGCAACTATCCACTGGACATAGTCAATAAAACACCCGAAATGAAATGATCCTTGCCGTAAATGGAGGGCCCCATTGGCTAGCAAGTGCAACCCGGGTCTCTCTCGTCTCTTCTCCTGCCCACAGCATCTGTTGTAGATCATCCCCCGGATCGGAGGGGTTCGGGTTCTTTCGGGGACGCATGCTGCGTAGCTGGAATCACTCCGGTAATACACCACTACTACCACTCGGGCTCCTCCGAAGGACCCTAATGGACCATTAGGCTGATTTGGAGGAGACGAACTGTAGATCCGCACAACTAAAGGGAGACAGCAATGTGTTTTGTTTTGGTTATTGGAGGTTAACAACGCAATGCATTCCAACTGCATGTCTGTTATTTTCATATAAGGACACATTAATGACTACATGTTTGCTTTTGCGTGTGTGCGTGTGTGTGTGTGTGCGTGTGTGAGAGAGAGAGAGGGGGGGGGGGGAGTTAGGGAGTAAGTGCGTGTGAGAGAGAGTGGGAAAGAGAATGTGTGTGAGTAATTAAGTTCACGGTTATCTCAATATTGTAGCGTGATAAGGGTGTGATCCTGTCTTCCTCTGAGTGTTGTTCTTCCAATGTGCTTCATTAAAGAAAAAGTACTATCCTGCAGACATAACATCCTCAGTGATAAATGGTAGTGTTATATGTGAAATCCCTTAATGACTGAATCTGTCTTTTCTCCTGTGCTGCATGTTGTGTTTCAATGTGTACAGGTGTGTTTATATCGCAGTATACATTTTCCTTCTTTGTTTCTTTTCTGGTCTAGTTGAGAGCACATCTGCCCATTAATATCAAGCTGCCTTGTCACACCATAAAGCAGCTTGATTTAACCTGAAAATATGAACCATTCATTTAATTTAGACACCTCAGCCGGTGTAGGTGGGTTGGTCGTCGAATACACTAATCACTTTCCTGGCACATACAGTCTATAAAGAAACTCATGACATGTTCTGGCCTAAATGGTTGACTGTATTCTATTGTGCGCTCCTTCATGCATTTGAACCATTTGGGGTTGTATTTGTTTTATTGAGATGAAACATAATTGCAGCACAGATACAAAACAAACTTTACCAAAAGTGACCTGTTCTGTTGTGTTCGTATTGCAGGTACGAGGCCAACAATTGCACTAGTGTGCAATGAAAGGATTCATGGTTTCTTTGTAGAATTCAAAGAACACTTAAAAATTCAAAGAACACTTCAGTCAAATGACTCATCATCAAACAATCAATAAACAACATCACAAATCTGCACAGTTTACAGATAAATCCAACCTCATTGTGTCTAAAGAGTTAAAACTCTATTTTTGTTCCCTTAAGTTAACAGCAAACTTCTTAGGGAGATATGAATAGATCCTAATTCACTAACTTCGCAAGCATTGAGGGATGTAGATACATGCAAAGTAAAAGTGTAGTCATGGTTACAGCACGACAACAGAAAAAGCTTATAAAGTACAAATTATTCGTCAGTCATTATCTGTTCCTTGTGGTTAATTTGTCGTACCAATATACGTTTCCTGTGGAATACCTCCCACTCAGACATGTTTTGCCTGTCTTTGGTTATAGTGCTCTCATCTCAACTACATAAGAACAGGAAGACAAACCCAGCAAGAGCTATAGGATAGCAGGTAAGACTACAATCTAATGAAGTATTTCGGTCCCAAAAAAAGAATACAATTGATTCAAGAATTGAGATATCAAGTGATTTGACAGAAGCTGTGGGGACCACGTACGTTCAGGGGGTTTACTGGGTTTTGTCCGATGGTTTACAACCCGACATCTAAACCCTTCAAATGTATTCGAAATAGTAAAGGAATTTGGATCACGCTATGATGCTGAAATTCATCTCAAACTGCTGATCCATCCATACATTTCTTGGAAATGACCCATTTTGACCCCCAGTGGATGGCATTTTAGACACCCACAGCTTTATAGAGAGCTGGGGGAAATCTGTAATCAGAGAAGGGTGCATTCATTATATCTTGATTCCATCTGAAAGGATTCAATGTTCCCATCCAACAAAAATGTTTTCAATGTTCAACCAGAATAGGTGCTTTTAATTTCCCCCTTCCATAATCTCTTAAAATTTAAGAGCCATATATTGCACTTAAACATTTGCTTGAATTTCTTTAAAAGAAAAATGTATCTCTCAAGACTTAAATTCAAAGTCAAACATTGCATATTGGGGTTATGTGTGGGGCCTACAAGTAAAATTGAGTCTTTAGTGGAGCTAAATGATAATATGATAATACATATCACTTATGAAGCAGTTTTTTAAAGAGCAGAGCGAGTTGGCAAGTAGAACCAAATCAAATCACCAAATCACATTTTTTATTTTAGAAAATTCCTGCTGTGTATCGCCCTTATGGTGAATAGGCTAAAACATATATCAGTTAAAATGTAATCCAATCCAGTTCAATGAAACCCAAGGCTTGTTAATAATGGAAAAGTGAAGTCTAAGATCTAAAATAGGAGGGTCTGCATGCATTTCAATGAAGCCTGTTGACTAATTAGGAAATGTAAGTATACTTACATTTGGTTTCTATTCATGTTAAGCACAAACTCACGATGAACCCTGCGTGGAAAGGAAACATGTGAATATGCCTATGAAACAAACTGGTTGCATTTCCCATTTAGATTTTACGTGTTGTTTTGAAAGCTCTCCCACACATGCATCTCAAAGTTGTTAGTCTAGCAGCCTTGATGATTCAGATCTAAAGGAACAACTACAAACCCACAACTCAAATGCAGACTATTAATATCCATCCACGTTTTCCATTTAGTAGGCCTGGTATAGGCGTAATATAGGCCTACTTTATATGAATGCATAACAGTGATCCATAATCTCATTCCATGGATATGAATTATGTTTCTCAAACGTTAAATAATATAGAGACCTTATTTAATTACTGACAGCGCATGGTTGAACACACACACAAGCACCCGACACACACACATACACACACCAAACACACACACACACACACACACACACACACACACACACACACACACACACACACACACACACACAC
>JAOTIX010000001.1:11429992-11445191 GCA_027123715.1 Gaidropsarus macrophthalmus
CACACACACACACACACACACACACACACACACACACACACACACACACACACACACACACACACACACACCCTGTGCCATGGCTTGTCCCCATCCGCGACCAGGTTATTTAATTTTTCATGTACACACGAAACGCACAGCGGTCACCACGGTAACGTCCACCCCCTCTGGCGTCTGGTCTTCCTGTATAACTATGGTTTCCTGAGTAATGAGCGCGCTGCCTCGTAACTACCACCTCCTCCATCCGGCTCCAGGACTACGTGTTCAGACTGGTGCCCGGCCAGGTGGATTCTGGGAAGGGGAAGTGCTCGTACGACCCCAGACGGGCCAACGCTGCCACGCTCATCAGTGAGTCTCAACCTGATTGGTCACGCTGATTTAGTGGCATTTCTGTCTTTTTTTCTTTTCTTTCAGATTATTTATTATTTATTGATTATTTCAAACACTGTATTGTTACCCCAGCAACAAGCCCAATCCCTTTCTCTGTCTCTGTCTGTGTCTCTGTCTCTCTCTGTCTCTGTCTCTCTCTCTCTCTCTCTTTCTCTCTCTCTGTCTCTCGCTCTCTCTCTCTCCGGGTCTCTAGATGGTAACCTGTACGCGGGGGTCCACGTGGACTTCATGGGGACGGACCCTGCCATCTTCAGGACGCTGGGGGACAGACCGGCGGTCCGCACGGAGCAGTACGATTCCCGCTGGCTCAACGGTAGCTCTCTGTCCCCACACCGTCCACACTTGGTCCAGACTTGTGTATATGTATTGGGTATGGGCGTGCCATAAGTCATGATGAAGTCTTATTCTGCTCTAAATACGAGTATTCACTGGTCTTTAACTTCATCCATTCTCAAGCACAATTACATGAAGATCAAACTTTGTTGTAAATGGTTGGCACACACCCACTAATGTGCCAACCAAGGAGGAATGCCTTTTAGCAACCCGGGTTCGATTCCCACCCTTATAATAGTAAGGGTGGAGGGTCGATATGTCGTTCCATCTCCTCTCCAGGCTGCTCTTCTGTCTCTGTCTGTTGTCCTGTCGATTTAAGACGCCAACCAAAAGCCCACAGATTACAAAAGGATCCATCTTATCAATCATGAATGAACGAGAGAGGTTCTTCATGAATGAATGATCAAGTGTCATCCTCATGATTGATCTCTCAACTAAACACTCACTCCCTCAACCCGCCCCGACCCACAGAGCCGGTGTTTGTGAAGATCCAGAAGATTCCGGACAGCGCGCAGGTGAACGACGACAAGCTGTACTTCTTCTTCAGGGAGAAGAGCTTGGACTCTGCTGGGGGGAACAACCCCATCATGGTGTCCCGGGTGGGCCGCGTCTGTCTGGTGAGGACCCCCTAACCTTTGACCCTAGCCATCATGGTGTCTGGGGTGGGCCTCTTCTGGCTGGTGAGGACCCCGTAACCTTTGACCCTAACCCCCTATCCCCATCATGGTGGGCCGGGTCTGTCTGGTGAGGACCCCCTAACCTTTGACCCTAACACCCTAACCTTAAAGGTTGTATCAGCAATTCTAGGCCGAAATATTCATGATCACGTTCATCTGATGTTTTCTCACGATCCGCTAGCTGCCCGCTCCGTAAGCAGGCCGTCAAAAAACCATCTCTGTAGGCAGCCTATGCTTCGAGATCGTACACAAAAACAAATGATATTAGTAAACAAACGGCAGGATCGCTGATACAACCTTTAACTACAACCTAATGGTGTCGCGGGGTGTATCTGACCCGCTCCAACACTAACCCCCTGACCCTAATAACCTGAACACAGCGACATGATGAGTTAGAGCCCACCATGAATCCACGTGGTTTGTGCTGCAGAATGATGACGGAGGGCAAAGGTCGCTGGTCAACAAGTGGACCACCTTCCTGAAGGCGCGGCTGGTGTGCTCTGTAACCGGGGGCGACGGGGTGGAGACGCACTTCGACGAGCTGAGTAGGTGCCCATGGTGGGGGGGGGGCGGGGGGGGAGACCCATCTTTTAAAGGAGACCCAAACGCCACTTACTGATACAGTTCCCCGCTGTAAACAGCAGGCCTGCGCCAGGAATGAATGAAAAAGCTGAAGTCGTATTTAAAAGGCAGGGTCTGGCGGTTTGCTTCTCCTTTAATGGCAGCTTAAGGAAGCAGAGTGTAAGCTCCTTATTACATAGAGACTCATTCTTATTACATAGAGGCTCATCAAAACTGTCTGCAGGGGACGTGTTCATTCTGCCGACGCAAGACGCCCGCAATCCGGTCGTCTACGCCGTCTTCGCCACCGCTGGGTAAGATGGCTGACATCACGACACGCCCTTCTGGTGGAAGAGAATGCACTTCTTCTGACTCCCGTATTTGTTTTGGTCCAGGTCCGTGTTCAAGGGCTCGGCGGTGTGCGTGTACTCCATGTCGGACATCAGGAACGTCTTCAACGGACCCTTCTCTCACAAGCACGGACACAACTACCAGTGGACCCCCTACACGGGCAAGATCCCCTACCCCCGCCCTGGCACGGTCAGCGCTGCTTCCACTGTGCTACCTGTTTCTGTGTGAACGCTAGGCTGTGCTTTTCAGAATCTGAATTAGAATCAGCTTTAATAGTCAGGTTTGCGTTAACAAACAAGGAATTCGACTCTGGTCGCTCTCAAAGTACAATATTCAATTGACATATAACAATACAAAATATGAAAAGAATAAAAGAGATAAGTAAGAATAGAATGAGGAGAGGTACAATACGCCTATGTGTAAGCGATAATTATAAATACATTTCATTCACCCAGTGTTCTTGATGCACATCCAACATTAACACGCTCACTCTGCTTTCACACACCATGAACCGTAACGCTGCTGATTCACAACCGACCGGGCAAGTGTAGAAAAAAAAAAAAAAAAAACATTTGCTTTTCAGGAATTCACCACTATGTTGTGGTTGATCTTGACGTTGTTGTTGACGACGACGACGTTGCAGTTGGCGGCGATGTTGTCTGATGAGGATGACATCATTGTTGTTATTGCGGTCGCTGACGTTGTGGTTTTTTTGTTCCGTGCCTCCGCAGTGCCCCGGGGGAACGTTCACGCCGGGCCTCCGCTCCACCAAGGAGTTCTCTGACGAGGCGGTGAACTTTGTGAGGGCGCACCCCCTCATGTACCAGCCCGTGTACCCCATGCACAAGCGCCCCCTGGTGCTCAGCACGGCGGGGGACCACCGCTTCACCTCCATCGCCGTGGACATGGTGGACGCCACCGACGGGAAGTACGAGGTGCTGTTCCTGGGAACGGGTGAGTCGGGGGTGGAGCCACCCGCTGGGGGTTTTTTGTGTGCGTATTTAAAGGTTGTATCAGCGATTCTAGGCCGAAACATAAATGATCACGTTTGTCTGATCTTTGCTCACGATCCGCTAGCTGCCGCGTCTCTTAAGGCAGCCTGTGCTCCAAGATCGTAAAACAAAAACAAATGGTAGTAGGAAACAAACTGTTGTTTGTCAATTGGTACGGCGCACCCTAGTGTACGTTTGGTGTTATGATGTATTACATTGAACAGACTTGTAATTGGAAATGGTTTGCATCGTTGTTGCATGGCGCACAAAGGATTGAGACAGACTATGCAGAACCCTTTTAGGCCTTTATTCTGTGTATTTGGCTACGTTTTATTCGGCGTTAAAATTCAATTTAGTGGACACTTTCATCCATTGTGAGTAAGGGATGCTGAGAACAATCAAAGCCTCACTTTTGGTTTTGTGCACTGCTTAGCTTTGAGAGGCAAACAGTTCAAGGCTCATTATTATGTTCACTGTATTGAACATTTAATTTGCTATACACAGTGGCAGTTTAGTAGTACAAAGCTAAAAGAGTCGTTTTTTCCAGACAGGGGAACGGTGCAGAAGGTCATAGTTCTTCCTAAAGACGCCAGCAGCACTGAGCAGCTCATCCTGGAGGAGGTGGAGGTGTTCAGGGTGAAGCCATCTCTCCCTTCATCCTCACACCTTCACTTTTAACTGCAGCACATCGGTTAATCCTGTTATTAACCAGTGATAATTAATGAGCTCTCCTGTTCCTTCTCACAGACTCCGACAACGATAAAGACCATGAAGCTTTCGTCCAAACGGGTAAGCATCGTGTTTACGTTCAGCCATTCATCATCCAGCCACTCCTGAAGGGATTCTGAAGGACTCTGGGTTTCCGGTCCGCAGCAACAGCTGTACGTGACGTCGGACCGCGGGCTGACCCAGGTGTCGCTTCACCGCTGCGGGGTCTACGGCCGGGCCTGCTCCGACTGCTGCCTGGCCCGGGACCCCTACTGCGCCTGGGACGGGGAGACCTGCGCCTCCTTCACCCCCTCCGCCAAGAGGTCAGGGGTCAAACGCTTGCCGCGGTGGAAAGGGCTCAACGGGGCTCCCTCACTGCCAGGACTTGGATTGATTATTATATCGATTTTTGTTGGGTTTTTTTTAGGGTTCTTTTAAATGTCATCAAATGTTCGTATTAGCTTATTTAAATTCTATATTCTAATTCTATTATTATTTTACTTATCAAATATAAGTTATTCTATTATCTAACTTAACATCCTATAACTTATTTTTCTCTAAACTTTTAGAATTCTTTATTCACAGTGCACTATTCGTCACAATCCTCATCACTTTCTAAACTGTGTTCATTTGCAGGCGGAGCAGAAGACAAGACGTGAGACACGGAGACCCACTGCGTCAGTGTCGAGGCTTCAACTCCAAAGGTAGCGGGGTCGCCATGACAACTTCAGAACTTTAGAATTCCCTGCTACACAGGAAACCCCCTGCCAATGAGTGATTTTCAAAATAAAACCAGATTCAAGTCATTTATAAAAAATGCGCATGTGAGGTTCTTCCTGTTGTGAAGTTTATCCGACAAACAATCCACATGAATGAGACGGTCCAGACAAACAATGGTTCAAGTGGCCAAGGAGACATTGTTGTTCTGTGTGTGTGTGTGTGTGTGTGTGTGTGTGTACACTTCCAGTAGAAAAGCGTCTGCGTGAGGCGGTGCAGTTCGGCGTGGAGGGCAGCAACGTGTTCCTGGAGTGTCAGCCGCGCTCCCCGCAGGCCAGCGTCAAGTGGCTGCTGCAGAAGGACGGCCGCAGGAAGATGGTGAGCGGTGCCCATCAGTCAACAGATCACTGAGACACATGTCCTCAAGGAGGACACGGAGGAGTAAGGCGTCTTGCTCAAGGCTTAGGCTCCGGATAGGCTCCTTTCTCTGCCGGCAGACAAACCACCCTAGCCTCTGCGATGCCCTAATACCCATTAAACACATTACACACATTAAAGGGCCCCTATTTTACCACCAGGGGTGATGATGATTCGCCATTAAAGGGGTAGTTTGGAATTTCGGACATGGGACCTTATTTCCAAGTTAGCCAGTGTGTTATCTATCGTTGGTGACGTTTTCAACAAATTTCTTTCAGTCCTTCTAGTTGAACAGTTCGCTTGCGATAGGCTAGCGCAAGTAAATGGTAACGACTAGCCTGCCAATAAAAACAGTCTTACCCCACTCCATGACAGGACGGTAGTGTCGAACCGGTTCTAAATGTTCTGCAACATGTCTTCCCCCCCCTCCCCCAGCTGAACCGGGAGCATGAGGTGCTGAAGACGGGCCACGGCGTGCTGCTGAAGGGGCTGGTGCAGGCGGACGCCGGCGTCTACCACTGCCAGGCCACCGAGAACAACTACCGCCACACGGTGGCGCGCATCGCCCTGCACATCCTGGACCGGGAGATCGTCCAGGCGCTCACCGTGCCGGACGGACCCCCGCTCCACCAGCAGCACGAGGCAGCGCCCGCCGCAGCCCCCCGGACCCTCGGCCCCCAGGCCGCCGACGCCTTCGCCTCCCCCTCCTCCTCCCAGGCGGAGGTCCGACTCATCGGCCAGTACTGCCGGGCCTACCTGCAGGAGCTGTGCGCTGGCCAGAACACCAAGCGCACCCACCGCCGCCATGCGGAGGCCGAGGGGAACCCCGTCTGCAAGCCCCCCTCCGACTCCTCCCCCTCCTCCTTCCGACGCAGGTTGTAACCACGCCCATCTCCCCCACAAGCAACCCCACCCTCTCATTCCACCAGGCTAGCACAGGGCTAGCACAGGGCTAGCACAATGCTAGCACACGTTTCCCCGGAAACAATGCTAGCGCTAGTCCGACTTTATGGCACCCCCCCTACAATCCAGCAGCATACAGTACAGTACATAGTCGTGATCAAGAATCTACACGTTTATTTATCCAAAATGACACCTAATGATGCTAACCGAAGACGACCTTTCATGAACATATGAAAGACCGGGGGATAAATGTGGCTTGCTGGGATCTGCACATGGGAACAAAATGTAAAGGGACTAAGGAAGTACTCACGACTTGTTGCACAGAAACACTTCACCGCCTCCTCTGTACAAACTGTAAAGGAATATCTCTTTTCCCCCTAGTGCTCAAGAGTAAAGCATCTAAAAAGGAACATATTTGATATTGTAATACTTTGAATAAGGGTGATTTTGTTTGTGCGTTGTTTTTATTGGACCACTTAGTATGACAGTAGTGTCCTATTTTCTTTTTATTTACCTAAATGGAAATATTTTTCAGTCTACCTATTTTTATAAAAAAAAATCAAAAAAAGTTATACTACACATTTTCAAAATATATAAAGGGGTACAGGGGGGATAATGGAAGAAAAAAAATCTTGTGGTTTGTCAAAATAATTTCTGTACAAATAATATTTTTAACAACTATTTAAAACGAGTTAACGATTATTTCAAGGACTGGCCAGAATGCTGTTATTCATATTAACAGGAAAGGTCAACCGTGCATTGAGCTGGTGACACCTTCTCCAAATGAGGTGGTTTGATTTTGGTATGATCATACGATCATTTGTGTGTAGTTCTTAGTTTGCCATACTAGATGCCAAACCGTCATTCAACGTGTGGTGCTTTTTTAATTGTAGTTGATCTACAATCATTATCCGGTAATGTTTGTTGGGTTGCTGTGTTTGTAGAGGCTTCCGCCCTAATGCTGTTCGTAATAAATATCTCGACTACTGTCTTGTATACAAACCTGATTGGATCAGTGTGTTACGATATGGATCATATCCTTTTTGGTTAAATTCAACATTGTTTGTGTTTCACCTCCGTGTATCTCTGCACTTGTTCATAACCCCGGTACCAAATGCAAAATGTTATTTCCTTAAACAATGTAATACTACTAAAATATGAACATATGTATCCAGAATGTTTTATGGTGATTGGTGGAATGATATATAATTTAGTCAAGTGTATTTGTATATTAATTTAATTATTCTGTTACCTTTGTGCAGTGATGCTCATGGAAACATTAAAATCATTCATTCATAAAGATCACATAAAGGAACGTTTTTCAGTCAATACCCCGAGGTGGAGGAGAAAAGACTTGGTTGGCAACTTGACATCCCAGTTATTTAACTCTGGCAGCACTCTTAAATAGGGAGTTAATAAGAATGCATCATGTATAAAGCAGAGCCTACATGGATAATGGTAAACGGAAGCAGTGTAGCTTCTCAAATTAATTTGCTCTTTAAAATTCTTAGGAACCATTATCACAATCTATTTTAATAATGTATAACTGATTATAAATACTAATGAGTAATCATATGGGAACAGAACATTATAAATGAGAAGATCCCAAGATTGAATTCACGATTGATTACTACTTCAACAATCCTTCAAAATGAAATGTAAGTGCTACCAACAAAAACATTAGACAAAATCAACATCATAAAAACGAAATGATAAATCTTAGATCAGGTGCAAATTAATCTGTTGTTTCCCTTGTTGGATATTGCAATTTTTCTTTGTTAGCATGAAAGAAGCTGCTACATGAAGCCACAGTGGGATGGACTGTGTGGAGCTACAGCCAAGGTGATTTAAAGCTATGTTGCTGCCTTGGTAACGGCTGTTGGTGCGATCGGCCCCTGAGGGCCCTGTGCATGAGGACCCTGCATGCAGATGGACACAGTGAGGTTATAAAGGCATGGTGAGGCTTTGCTGTGGACATCACGGCTTCTTCTTGAGCCTCTATGCTTTCTGGATCATGACCTGGAATTTACCTACACACAAACACACACAAAGCCAGTAAATATTAATGAAAACATTTGATTTAATCATTTATTCCAACATAAAACCCTTGCTAGAGCTGCTAACTTGTTAATTACACAACAATAATAATAATAAATAATGATCTAATGTTTTTATATTTACAAGAGGGACCATGTTTGTACTTTATTAAACAGGCCTCACTATCAAATCTGTCAGAGGAATGGTTTTTCGCAATAGTAACAGACTGATTTACAATGCTTAATGTTTAAGCTCTAAAAAGTGGTTTCTTACATGCAGGCATGCCAGCCACCTCAGCTGTGACCACACTCTTCAATCCCAGATCGAATAGCCCACCCCTCACCAGACCACAGGTAAACGCCAAATACTGCAATAAACACCATTACATTCATATGGTTTAGCACAATGTTGTTTTGATTACTATTTACAGTCTTTAACAATCTTATGTTGAAGATCCTGATAATGACACCACGCCCTTCCCATGTCAATTTCACACCCTCTGTTTGAATGGATGTAACATGTAGAACGCAGATTGAAACGGAATCCACTCACCTTGGGGGCGTGTTCCAAATACTGCTTCCCAGCAGACAGCTGACTGAGTAATCGGAAACTGTTGTCTTGTAGTACGTAGATTCCCTGGGAAAGAGTAGCATTGCTTTATACAGACCTGTGGCTATTGGCAGAACTTGTCAATGACATTCATGATGAAACTTTGATCTTTATTAGATATACAGATGACAACAAAAATAGTCCAATGCCTTTCATACAAAAAGTCAAATGTTGAATAGAATATTATTTTATTTTTAGACATTTTACATATTTCACTGAAACACTAAAGTTTGACTAACTTGGTGGTTGGTTCTGAGGTTATCAATTTGTTTTTTGAATAAACAAATCCAAAAGTCTTTGCAGATGAATTTCATAATGTCCAGCTCGTCTTTAAATCGGGGTGTGTCTTTGGTGAACCTACATTACCAGGGAGACATTGAAATACAATGTATTAATGAATCCAGTACAGCAGTTAAAAATGTACCTCCACTAGGTGGGTTTATCATAACATAACATAACCCATGTGCACCACTGATCGTAATATAACTGACTGAACAACAGAATGCTGTCTTATTACCTCTCTAGTAGTCCTTGACCGACCCTAAATCCCATGGCTTCAAGTTTGGTGATGTGTTTACCGTTCTCCTGTGGTAACCCCGTAAACCAACATAAAGGTCAGCAGCCGAATTTTACGCTAATGTCAACTATACGATGTACTTATGTATGAATAATATCGAGGGATTCCTACCGTCTCTCCATTTCCAGATTTATAAATGTACTGTATTAATTCATTGTGCAAAAACTGAAAAAGTGCTTCGTCTGCCATTTGTGTGGCTGATGTTAACGTTTGATCTTAAGAGATATAGTTGTCACCGTATAACGTTATCAATGCTGAATTACAGAAATAATGCCGGTTGGATGGAACATTCGGTAGGACTACATGCTTCGAAATACAATGTACGGTGTATTAAGAGGTAATGTTTGGTTCTCTGACATGAAACGCTTCCCTTCAGAAAACAAAAATAAACACATGACTGGAGGGGTCCTGATTCGAACAACGTTACGGCCGTATCGTTGCATGAGCGATAACAATAATGAAATGTATTCTCTTTATTAAATTACACTACTATAATTAATGGAACATATCATTTTAGCTATATGTTTAAGAAAGAGTCGTTCGGAAGGCATTGACCGCTTTAGAAAGTAACTTGCTCGATAAGGAATAATGTTCAGGCAGTTAATTGACGACTATATCGTTATTTTCTGTTAGAACTTTATTTATACAAAGCAAAAAGCAACAATTGACAATTTCAACTTTTAATATAAAAAATAACACAAAACTGCTTGCTCGCACCTACTGTTCATATTGAACGGATTTTTATCATTATTGTTATAAGCAAATACCAATAGTATATAAAGTGCCGATCATAACATTGTCATTACTTAATAACACCAATACTTTCGTTATGTATAATGGATGAACCATTCCGAGAAGATCTGTTGATGAAAAAAAGAACAATTCTACAAAGTCAAAATAAATAATAAAAATTATGAATAACATATACATAATACAAATAATGTATACATGATCCATTTAATCTAGAAAAAAAGAGACTGCTGATTTTTTACAAATATAAGGTCTTACAACAGACTAGACTCCAGACCTAGACAAAATTCAAGAAAAAAAATGCATGATGGCTGAAATCGAATAAACCTTGCAAATGGTTTATCTATGACATTATCCTTTTTAAAAGGATGAATCTTTTTTGCTATTATTTTATCACCACATACTCAACTGTTGTAACAACCCAGAGCGATGTGATGTTTGTCTGCTCAACCCTGGGCATGTTTCTGAATTAAGAAAAACTCAATACAAATATTTTGAAAAGAAGAGGATGAGTCCAGATACCGCATGTCGTGTGTCACCTTCAGATGTCGGTGTTGAATTCGTCTGCTGCGTACTTCCCAAACGACTCTCCGGACGCAGACTGACGGAAGCTGGAAGAGATCTCTTCGAAGGTGCGTCCCTTGGTCTCCGGGACCATGAGGTAGGTGAATACGAAGAATCCTAGCAGCAGCACCGTGAAGATGATGAAGACGTAGGGGCCACACAGTTGCTATGGCGTCGACACAGATGTGAAACATGAACAGGAGCAACATGAATTATTTCATGGGTTTGATCAGGGATTATACAAACACGGGCGTTAACAACAATAAAACACAATCAAATACAACCAAACACTCAACCACACGCAATATATTGTTGATAGGATTACAAACCCGTCTCAATCATTAAATCTAACTAATAATGAATCCATGTATAGATGGAGGAGCCCCTTGTGTACCTCCACATACTGGAAGCCCATGCCCACGAGGAAGTTCGCAGACCAGTTGGAGAAGCCGGCCACGGCCATGGCGGCGGGCCGGGGCCCCTGGCTGAAGAGCTCCGTCACGATGAACCAGGGGATGGGCCCGGGGCCGATCTCAAAGAAGGCCACGAAGCTGAAGATGGCCAGGATGCTGACGTAGGACATCCACGTCAGTTGGTCCTGCCGGGGGAGGTGAGCGGGCGAGTGAGTAAGTTAGTCAGTCAGTGAGTTAGCAGTCACTTTTATCCAGAGCGATGCATGAGTGAGTTTAGATGGAGGTCAGTAAGATGTAGGTATCTTCTCTAAAGGAAAAATGTCTAAGGTCTATATTAAGATATTTTTGTATGTATTATTTATTATCAGGGCAATGCACATTGATGAACATATACAAAAGTACACGTAAATGTGCCACATTATATTATATAATTTCCATCTGTAGTCCAAAGATGGACTACACTCAACATTTCTCACTCACTCAACATTTGGGATTGGGCTCACCAAACATTTGGGATTGGGCTGTGCGGTGAGCCCTCTTGTTGAACTGACCTAAATCCACTACTTGCTTGCACTGCTTTGCTATGCCAACAGGTTTCAAGCGTTTTATCCTCACTAGATCATTTCCAAGACGGAAGGATAAAGCAGATGTCTAAGCACAGACACTCCAGGCCAGGACAATTGATTGCCTTCAACAACAACCCACTAAATCAATGAGCTCATGGTAGATTAGGAGATTGAGATATCTCCTTAATCTTTTTACGGTTGGAACAATGTTGCCCCGGACTTCCTGGATACTGGATAAGTCTTAAGTAGATTCCCCTCCAGACATTTAATACAAAGCACTGCAATTGGGATGGATACTGCAAGGAGAGAAATATCATTAATATTATTTAAACAGTACCCCCGTCCCAACTTACCAGCAGTGCCATGGCAATGGTGATGAGCACAGCTGAAACGGCCATACCCATCAGACCCACCAGGTGGAGAGACCTCCTGCCGACACGCTCCACAATAAACAGCTGAAACACACAGCAACAGCACAATGTTAGACGCATTCAACAGATCTCGGACCTGTTGTTAATGGAGGCTCTAATTCAAAATTACTATAGTTGATGGAGTCATGGGGGTTTTTGAATTGTTACGGATAGCAAATCACTTTCAATATTCGATAGTTGACAATGTTACAATTTGACAAACTTATCACAAAATTAATGTCAAGCCTTATTTAAAGAAAGAAACATGAAATAATATAGATAATTGAAGTAGCTTAGCTTTGAGTGCTACACCACCTTTCATTAAATGACCCCGTTTTTCAGTTCTTGGTGTAGTAAGTCAAATATGTACCACCTACCGAGACAATGGTGAAGGCGGTGTTGACCACGCCCGCTCCGATGGTGGCGTACACGGGTTGAGGGACCCCAGCTCGCACAAAGATCCCTGTGGAGTAGTAGAAGACCTGTCGCCATGACAACACAGCACTGAATTAGCGTTGGGTCGCAAAGCTGCCCCTTTTGTCTGTGCAAGTCAGACTCAGGTTAAAGTATACCAGGGTCCTTAATAGTGGGTTTGGGTATCTGTGTGGATGTGGGTGTGTAGCGCATCTACAAACATTATTGAATTGTTCATGTATCTATGGATTATCCTTATAACGTCTCGCTGAATCAATTAGTCTACAAAATGTGATTGAATTATGTTCATAATACCCTTCAGCTCATCAAGCGTGAGTGTGTCTCTCTGTGTGCGTGTGTGTGTGTGTGTGTGTGTGTGTGTGTGTGTGTGTGTGTGCGTGCGTGTGTGTGTGTTTCGAACGTACAGCGTTGATACCGGACAGCTGCTGCGACAGCTGCAGCATGATGGCGATGAAGATGGGCTGGCGGTAGGCCGGCGTGGTGAACAGCTCTGGGATGGTCACCGGCTTCTCCCTCATCATCAGCCTGCTCTCCTCCTGCATCTCCTGCATGTCCGCATGCACGTCCTGCGTGCCGCGCAGCTTCTCCAGCACTGACAGCATCAACACACAGGTACAGAACCAGAGAGACGCAACATCAACACACAGGTACAGAACCAGAGAGACGCAACATCAACACACAGGTACAGAACCAGAGAGACGCAACATCAACACACAGGTATAAAACCAGCCTGCCATAGGGGAAATATACAATCTACAGAGACGATAAACCCACTATGAACACACTGGTGCAGGACCAGCCCGTCCAGAGACATGAGACACAACAGTTACAGAACCCATCCTGCATGTCCCCCTGTACTTTTAGTTACTATATTTTCATCAGGAGACTCCTTGATGTGCTTTTATGCAACATCATTGTACGAATATATCAGACTCAACGGAAGAATCTAGAATTGGCTGCAGGAGTAGTTGGGAGTGTATCGATATGCTCTTACACCCCTAGTGTCTAACCGCTTCGGGCCTTGCTCTCCTGGTTCAGGTTGATGAGGAGGAAGCGCGGGCTCTCAGGGCAGAAGGGCAGCAGGACACACTGGACCAGCGCCGGGACGCACGTGAAGCCCAGCAGCAGGGGCCACAGCGACGCGCTGCCCAGCAGGGTGTCCAGGCCAAAGATCTGGAGCGGGAGGGACAGACACCGCCACAGACATGCATTACACTTCCATTCATATTTAGCATTGAGCGGACGCTTCTGTCCAAAGCGAGTACATTTTGTCGTAAGGCAAAGAAACTAATATATCACCGTCGATCAGTCAAAACAATGTCGGAACAATGCCAACGAGTTTAAAGTGCTTTTTTGAGGCCGACTCATGCAGGCTGACACGTGCACACATACACACACATACGCACACGTATGCACACACACGCACACATGCCCACACACACACACACACACACACACACACACAAAGGATTTAGTCAGACCATTTTATCCCAAATCCAACCTTTTCATCCAAAGAAACTTGATCAGACAGATTCAGTTGTGGCCCGCATTTAACCATTTATAATATCATAATCATAACGCAGTCCGTTCGTAACAACAAAAGCACTGACACTAGGCATCTGCGGGCCCTGTGCAGTAAAACCCTTAAACACAATACAAAACAGTACATCACAATGGACAGACAACCCGTGACATATATGACGGCCTCATACAGAGACACCGTTTCCATCTCCGCCCAGCAGGACGTGAATGCGACCGCGGGGCCTGACCTGTGCGATGAGGATGCCGACCACCACCCCCAGCTGGTGCAGAGTGCCCAGGGCGCCCCGCAGCGACGTGGGGGCGATCTCCCCCACGTACAGGGGCACGAAGCCCGTGGACAGGCCGGAGTAGAGGCCCACGACGAAGCGGCCCGTGATCAGCAGCTCCCAGGACGCCGCCAACTTGGAGAGGCCCATGAAGGCGGCCGCCAAAAAGGCTAGCACGTTAGCCATCAGCATGGAGTTCCGCCTTGGATAGGAAGAAGATGGAAAGAAAATGCAGCCTTATAGAAAGAAAATAACACAAACCGCTGACGGTTGGTCTTCCTAGCTATAGTGATTACTTTGATTTTATTTGTATAGCACCTTATTTGTAAAGCAGGTAACAAAGGGCTTAACAAGACAATAATAAACACAGCAGAATACATGTTAATCTAAAAACTACTAATAGAAAGGACGAGGTAGTAAGATGAATCCTCCCACAGCAACTTTCACAAAGTGAAAACAGTTTACATTGTAAAAACTGTGTAAAAGCATTTTAAGAAGTGAAATGACTGCTGGCTCTGATCTCCTGTTCCACAGCCAATGGCGTGGTGGAGATACAGTCTTTCTTTTGTTTCCAGTGCGGCCCAGCCCCCTCGGTCCTGTACCTGCCGAAGCGGTTGACGAAGAGGCCCACGGAGAAGGAGCCACAGATGCCCCCCACGGAGAAGATGGCAACAGAGGTGGACCACAGCGTGGTGAGGGTGGTCCGGGATATCTGCTCCTCATACCTGCTGCTCCACGTCTCGTTGTAGAAGCCCTCGATGATCTGGTGGGACACAGAAACTTCTACGTTCAATAGATGTGGAGGAGGGTTATTAGATGAGGAAATGGATTTAAGTTTGGGAAGGTGTATTATATCTAGGTCAAACCTTTGTAAACATTCTAATAGCAAATCATTCTTTAATTGTTTTTATATGCTTGTGAAATTTAAGTGAAACTGCCCTACAGTCCAACAAAACATTATTTGCCATCATAATGTAAACA
>JAOTIX010000001.1:11737823-11748410 GCA_027123715.1 Gaidropsarus macrophthalmus
GCCAGCATATCCAATTTGTCCTCTGAATACTGTGACTGTTTAGTTTCCAGTCATTTCTTAATTTTTTTGGCTGCCATTCTGTCGACCAGTTAGTCTGGTCTGCTGGTCTGCCTGATGCCTGCGCTTAACAGTTAATCTGATTCAGTTTATATACATAAACATTTAAGTCATCTTTGGGTGAACCCGGTACTTTTCCATTTTCAATTTTCTTTCATCCTGTCTTTCCATAGGTCTCCACTTCCGTCTGTCTGCATTGTCCTTAGAAGTCAGTGACGGTGCCTCAGGGTTCAGGTCGAAAGCCCCAGACTCCCGTGGCCTTCACTTCCCTTCCACCACACAATGGGAAATAAAAACGCAAATATTTGCATCAACGGAAACCGCTGTGCAAATATGTGAATATTCGTTCTTTCTTTCGGGAGCACCCTCGCCCACAGAGCGTGCGCGAAAGGCCCGTCGGAGGTCTGTCCGCTGGGACCTTTGTTCCAGGCCTGACCCTGTGGAGCCCTGTGGAGCAACTGTGTGAAGTGGAGCGCGCCCCGTTTGCTGGAAGCGAGGCAGCCGCTTGGCTAAACGTTTGCCGGAAAAAGCAGAAGAAGAAAGACGGAATGCACTTCCTTCCTGTTAATCAGTCATTGGTGGAGAGCGGTCTGCTGGGAGCAGCCATTATGGAGAGGATGCCACGGAGAATAGGGGACAGAGGGGACTCTTAAAGAGCTCTTGAGACGCCATTCAGCAAGCCTGCGATGTGTGTGTTTGTTTGCTGGCACATTTCTGTCTATTTCTGCATTTATTTATTTATTTAATTGATTTGTATTTTTATTCATTTATTTGCACTACAACAAACAGATCAAATTAACAACATCCAGAAAAAGCAGATTGTGCAGGTGAGATCAGAAAACCCGGTGGGGTTTATAGAAAGAATCTCACCTCCTTACTTCAATACAACATTAATTATTAATAAAAAAATAATAATCCAAATAATAATCAAATAATAATAATAATAAAACTAATAATAATAACTAACAAAAATAATAATAATAAAACAATGACAATAATGATAATCCACAAAATAACCCGTAGCCCTAAAATAATTTACAGCATGAAATCAACATACAAAAAAGCTCAAAATAAAATGTGTGTATGTGTATGAGAACATGTGAGCGTGTGCATGCGTACGTGCGTGTCTGCGTGTGTGTGAGAGCGTTCAGTGGCCGTCCTCCATGATTAGTTTGGAGAGTTCAGAGAGAGAGAGAGAGAGAGAGAGAGAGAGAGAGCCCATGGAGGTGGGACTGTGATTGTTAATGATGCCAGCCAGGCCAACACACACACACACACACACACCTGTGCTCCCATGCAAACGTGCAGTTGTCAGCTCTGCTGTTTTCATATCATAATATCCCCCGTCTGCCACTTATTTCACAGAAAGACGATCCATCTCCTGTGCTCCTTCGCAAGGCTTCCTTCCTGTTCCCACCTCGTTCAGGCATGCATTAAAGGTTTAAGGGCTCTCTCTTATCAAGAAGGTTGACCTCGAAAGTCTAGTGAGGCTGCCTTTGTGATTCAAAGGTTTGCTTAGCCAAGGTTGACTCGCCTTATTGATTTAAAATGTCTACAAGTAAGAACTACACCAATACACTTTAGCACAAATGGTGGGAAGCTATGTGCATTCATTCACACAGAAGGATAAGCTTGAAGTACTGTCGCGCAATTCAGCTGCACACCATTCGACGTGGACCGCTGCACGGCGCGCGCCAACCACTGTACACTGATGCAACCTTTAAGTCACACCTTACAGGTTGTATCAGCGATTCTAGGCCGAAACCGCGTCCCTGTAGGCAGTCTATGCTCCGAGATCGTACAACTGATACAACCTTTAAGGCCTGCCTACATTTGTCGAGTTAGGGTGTGGAAATGATGTTTTGATAATGCTCTTGGCTTCTCCCCTGGATGCAGTTCTTGACTACTGTAGGAGGTTAGAGTGCAGGTTAGGAACAGCGGCAGTCCTGCTGGGAAATCTCCGAAGAGGATTGCGCCATGTGCAAACCACGGTATTTACAGGCCTCGTCCTGATAAAAACACATAATCTGGAGCAAGGGGATTCAGCCCACTCCTATTCCGCCAGGGGAAGATAAGCACTGTTGGGTAACCTCTTTACAACATCCGCCCGTGTAAGGCTGCGGTGGCCATCAGCGCAGCAATACCTCACACACTTCAAGCCTCACTGCGTGAGCAGAGTGACCCAGGCCACGCCCACTTTTTTTTTACGACCACAGTAAAAGTGCATCCTGAATAGGCAAAACAGGCGATTGAACGTCGCCGGTGACTTTGACGTGAGATAAAGGAACGACAGAGGAGACGGCTTTGAATATGACACCCAACTGTCAGAACGGATTTTGATCGCGACAAAGGAAGAGGACCGATCCGAATCAAAGAGGTACCGCTGTTGATCCGGGCGGGGCCAGGACATGTTCCTGTCCGGATCGGGGCACAAATGATGGCCTGACGTGCACCCCGACCGCAGGACACCTGATCCCCGGGCCTTCAGCTGAACACCCCTCGTGGTTCTCATGTGTAATTCAACCGCGCGGCAGCATCTTCCGGATGGTGGTCGTCATGGCAACGGTACAGTCGGTCCATCGAGGAATGCCTCCCCCCCCCCAAAAGACGCATTGCCGTTTAGCGGTCAAGGCCCGCCCCCTGAGACGGACTAATAGCTAGCTTAAATGGTGGTTCTCAGCGCTGGTACTGCTAACACAACATGCGCCCATCATGGGTTAACTGTCACTGGATCCCCCGCTGCTTTGGAGCTCGTCTTTACAGGGAAAACATAAACAACACCCTACGCCCCTGAAGCAATGAAAGGAGTGACAGGAAGGAGATTTTTCACCACAGACACAAAGACCCCAGCGTACAAGAGGTGTCAGTGTGCTCTTACGAGGGCCCCAACCAGACCGGACACAAAAGGGTTTTCCTGATTTACGAGGACACGTCTCCGTCCCGTGTCCATGCGTACCGGGCACGGCTACGGCAACGCCGCGAGCAAGATCTGTGGGCTAGAAAACTGCCGTGAGGCGTTCATGCAGAGGATTTAAATAGAGGGAGGAAGGGAGAGAGGGAGAGAGAGAGAGAACTGGATTGCGTCAAAACAAAAACAACTCCAACAGCCTCGAAGCCCTCGTGGCTCTAAGGAGGCGGGGTGTCACCCAAGGCCTACCAGCAACAAGTCCTCCCCAGGTCTCTCCCCCGTGACCCGTTCCCCATCTCCGCACCATTTATTCTCCATTAGTTCGAATTCTGCTGGACACAAACAGGAACCGGGCGCTTTGTCAGCCTCCGGTTACACCAAACTGCCATCTTTTAGTTTGGTTTAGTCACCAAGGGGGACAAGCAGGTGTGTCTCTTTGTGCGTGCGTATGTGTGTGTTGTTTTGAAAGTGTCGTATTTACTGCCGGCAGTCTGTGCAGTGGTCATCCCAGTGCACGGAGCCTCCCTTCCTGAAATTCCTGGTCCTCAGAAGGTTTCCTCTGTTAATCTTTACGATCCCCCACACAATGCGTCTCCCCCCGGCCTACGTCCTGAGGAAGGGTCACAGGCTGCAGAGAGAGGGGGGGATGCACCGCAACAGATCAGGTGCCAGCTAGAAATGCCTTCAAAATCTCTCCGTCGCATTCCTCCAGTGTGTTTGGTGTACAATATGGGATGTAAACATCCAACCGGGGACACAAAGGCACCCCGCTGGGTTCTCGTATTGAACGTCGACTATCAGGTCACTAGTGTTAGCTTGTGTGTTGACATTTGCTGTTACCCTTTGCTTTGGCTGGATAACATCCACTTTCAACAGTGCGTTTTTCTAAGGCAACAGTAACAAGCGTTAGGCGGAGGTGATTTCAAACCAGGAACCCAACGTTTGACGGTCCAGCAACAGCACCGTTCTGTAGGACTGCTCTCAACGTTTTCGGCTCCCTCTGTCACGCGCTATCTTTACGACTACAATTTAGTCCTTTAGTAGATGGCTTCATCGGACAGTCACGACCAGAGGCGAAAACTGATAACGAGAAGTCAAGGTGTTGGCAAACAAACACGATCCCACCCATGATAAAAGGTTTTTTTGGCATGAGGCAGCATCTGGTGTATCAGTATTTGGTGCGGTATTTGCCTTGCGTCAGGGCACTGATAAAGTGGCGAGTGCGTTATTGTCCCAATCTTCGTATCCAAGGAGGAATATAAACCAGGCAACATTTTAATCATTGACCCCGTTCTCTGGGGTTTGTTAGTTACTCATTTAAAGAATGTCAAGGTAAATGTTTTGTGGGTTCTATCTGGGGAAATAGCCAAATTCATAAAGTAGCACAGAGAATAGTTTTGCTATGGTGTCGCACGTAACACTTTGCAACGTAGTGTGGTCGCTTTAGAACAGTTCACTCTCTCAAATGTGAAGCGCTCTGTAGTGGACCGGTTCAGAACCGGAAGGTGGGGGTTACACCAAACTGAGCGCAACCAGTAATGGGGCTGTGCAGCTTTTTCTTTTTTGCGATATTCTGGTCAAGCACGGTATTTTTTGGTAGGAGTTTCCACGGAAACCAGACGAGTGACTCACATGTGGAGTTGGGCCAAGGGGCCAAGGGGGGCGGGGGCATGTCTGAGTTTTCCGGGCCCCTGCACACAGGGGCCTGGAAACTGAAAAGAGAGGATGAGAACAAATAAAAGCGCGGCTTATTCCGCTTATTTTGCCCGCCCTCCGCATACTCTGTTCACATTGCTGTTTTCTTTCATCCCTCGCTGCCTCCTTTTAGTTTATTTTCTAGAATCTCCTTTTCCTGCTCGTTCCACTCCGCTACTACTATAACATTTTATTTATATTGCGTTTTATTGGAGTACGCTTAACTTTGTCTCACTGCAGCAGCTTCACTTCCTCCTCCTCTGTCTACCCTCACTATCCACCACATCTCAATAAAGTTGATCTCCTCCTCCAGCGGTCTGAACTTTGCTCCAAGGGGCCCCTCCCAGAACCAGGAGGGGCCCCTTTGGCCCAGTGGGAGCGTTATATGACCTGGTGAGTCATAGCGTCACACCCAGCACATGTGTTAGCGTAATAAAGGGAATGACGGACGGAGGGGACAGTACAAAACACCCGGGGTGATGAGGTGGCAGGGCCCACTGCGCCCTGATGGTGAGATCATTCAGAGGGTTTGTTTGTAGAAGATAGTGTGAAAGTAGTTTCTAGGCCTTTGGCCAATGACTCCACTCACTGCTCCAGGAGGGAAAGTTGTGAATGAAATTCTCTAAAGGCTTTATCAGTGGGTTTGTGATAACTTCTTACAAACTGTTGTGGTTGGCATCAAGTGTTAAATATTGTCAGCACTTTGAATATTCAAGTGATAACAATATTTTGTAGTCGCTCCGTTGCTACATAGCTATATTGTTTTTAAGGCGCCTGTATGGTTAACATGATGTTGTGGTGTGTTATCTACAAAGTGGTTTGACCTCACACCTAATGGCACCAATCTTGTGACCAATCACTACTTCACTCTCCAGCAACCATTGGGCTTATGCAAGCTCATGTTTTATTTCAGCGCGTCCGGCCCACCTCTTGCTTGTGTACATATTTCAAGCAGACCCTGGCCAAACACAACCATTTGTCTAATATGGCGCGGCAACCAAGGTGGCTGCCGCTGATGTGTCCCATATTGTACGGCTCTGTTTGCTTATGCTGTAGGTCTGTTCCATTGTGTCCAGAGGCGTTGTGGTCCTCGCCCGCTGAGAACGCGCTTCGGGAATTGAGAATAAATGAAGAATTGATTGCGTTTGGGAGGCGGCCTCGCCATGTCAGGCTACCTTTACACAACATTAAAAATGAAACTTCTGGCTGTTCAAAGAGGCAGCACGCGCCCCGTCAGAGGACCAGGTGTTGCCGGACCTGTGCCCTTTGTACAAATAAGGAGCAGGCCATTCTGAGGGACACAAGTCACCAACGGTTTACAAAATGTTCTCAGTGTGGCTCCTGCTCGCACTGACACATTCAGAACCCTTTTTTGAACGTGCTTGCAAGTTTCCGTGTTTGAATTTGGGAGACACGGTACTTTAAACACATTACAGCGATACAGAGTTCCACACAATAAGCCAAATACAAAGCTGTCTGCAGATGATGCAATGACCTCGCAGCAGTTCACATGTGGAAAGTCCAGGACCTAAGCCAAGGCTCTGGTGTTGTGCACACCGACCGAGCTGTGAAAGGCCCTCATCACATCCCCGATCGGATTACAGCGTAACCGTTGGATCATATCAAATTCGTACAGTGACTTTGAGTCAGTTCTTTTAATTTGGGCAGAGTACTGTTTTTTTCAGGGCACCTCTTTTGTTGTACCTGTTGTCTAGACCTATCCTGTTTCTCAGTATCTTAGCATCTACCTGTTGAGTGTCTGATGACTCAACTATTATGAAAAACCATCATAGTGCAATTGTGGAGTTTTATTGAGTTTCACTCAATTACTCGGGGCGTTTCCATGCGGCTCCCTGTCTTTAACACTCGCATGTCTGCTGTCCTAACTCCTCATGGGGGTGGGAGGTGGGGGATTTTGAGGACAAGGCCACAGGAGCCCACAGGGAATCAGCCAGAAGCAACAGTGTGTGTCTCCTACTATCTGTCCAGTGAACGAGAGAACGGGAGGTATGAGCGCTTATGTTTGGGTGACAGAACAAATTTATTTTCCTTTTTGGAGAACATCTGTTAAGCAACAGCGGGGGAGATAAGGTTAACAAACAGTGCTTTCTGCTGACCAAAGTAACGCAGCGCTTGCCAAGTCACCAACTTTGAATGTGTTTTTATTTGGAAAATACAATTCTGCACCAACATATATTGGTTGGATGACCGATGCAAGAAAGATGATGGGCGAAGTGAAAATATAAATTGATAAACCGTATCCTCATGGATCCAGCAATCATTTCAGTTATTTGGAGATCGGTCCAGGCCTGGGGCCCTTTCAGCATCAGTCACTAGATCCCAGGTATTTCCAGAGGCCTCCTTCTGAGTTAGGTAGGCGTGACTAAGCACTTCCCAACAGAGGGCCAGCTCCAGTGAACCTCCTCTGCACAGCCCAGCTCCCTAGGAATGGTAGGAATGCTAAAGAGGGTATCTGCCATCACTCTTTCATAAAGTTTCCTCCTTGGTTCTGTCCGTTGGTCTCTGTCTCTCTTCCTTGCTAGCTGTTGAATGTTAGCTGCTAAATGTCTCTCTGTGTGTCTAACTCTGTATTTCCGTGTGTATGTCAGTTAGCGGGGGTGATAATGTTTCAACTTTATTTATTGTGGCTGTTAATAGATTTGAAGTCGTTCATGTCTGTCCTTCTCTGCCTGATTGTGTTTGTTTGTGCGTGTCTCCATTCCTTCTGTGTCTCTGTCTCACCCTCTCTCTTTATTAATCCATGTCTCACTCCTTCCTTCTCTTGGCATTCCTCTAAATCTCTCCCAGGGGGACACTGCCCAGCTTCGCTCATCTCCTCTCATGACCCGTCGGGGCATGGTCATCTCATGGGTCACATGGGCAGATCAGCGGATGTTACCACATACCAGCATTTAGGAACCGAGGAACCGGTTTGTCAGATCTGCACTATCATGCAACAACACTGCTGTAGGACTTTAAAAAAAAAATAACTGTCTGGTTGGGAAATTGTTGAACATAGCTGTCTGGCTAGAAGTCATAATGACTTATGGTTCCCTGCAATGCCCATTACATTGTGTCATAATCTGCAGCGTTAGGCGCCTGTAAACATTGACCCTGATTTACAGCTCGCATGTGTTGGAACAGGAAAGGTAGGGTGAGTAGTCATTTTCCGATTGGCTCAATGTTGACAAAAGTCTCTCACTACCTGCGATGCTGTCAGTATGCTGGTAGTGCTCAGTGCCATGGCGTTTTTCCAGTGGGGGAGGAGCAGGAGAGCTATGGAGGTCAGTCTGGACCGGGCAAAACAGGAACCAGACCGAATAAAACAAAGGAAAACAGCTAGAATCCTGTTAGCAGTCTGGGTCAGGCTGTGCTGGGACGCTTTTGGAAACAGCCTGGGAAATGGTGGGGCCCTCCTCAAATAAACACGGGGCAAGAACTCCTGGAGCTGATTTTGGAGAAGCTGACGCAGGCATTTAGAGGATGGTGAAGAGTGAATTGCTGAATGAAACAAGGTTAGCAGTAGCTAATAAAGGCACAATAATAATCACCTCAAAACCTTACATTTTTGCACTTTTTGTTTTATTTATTTTTTTCCGTGAAGGTATCTTTTTCCGCTATTTAAAACAGTTACCAAACACCGGCTGTAGAGTGCTTGAATACTTCATTGTTCTTATTCACCTAGCGGCCATCTTGATTCTTAACACTAGCCAGGTGGGGGAAGTTCCTCCAAGATGGCTGCCATGTGAACAAGGCCCATGGTGCTCTTTATTCCCTTAGGCGCTGACCACTTTTTCACTGGCTTTGACGTCTTTGCTTTCCGACACCACTTTTCCATCCACCAGGGTCTGTGTGACTGTCACCACTTTGGTCTGAACTGTCTTCTTGGAGTCCTCCACTCTGAAAAATATAAATCAGGACCATTTGTGTCCATTTCATGGACGAAAACAACACATTTCTGTAAATTTTGTTGACATTAACATGATTTGGAAATGGTTTCGATGGATCAAGCCATGAATCCAGCCAATAGAGTCACATGCTCTTTCCATATGTGCATAGTCAGATATTTATATCCCAACATTGTTGGGCAGTTTCCACACACCTCAACAACCTCAGAGCAGTCCCATGTCAATATAATCACATGCTTGTCATAGCCAATACTCTGCAGCTCCATATTATCATAGTAGTTTGTGCACTCACTGGTGATGTGCCTCGCCGTCCAGAAGCCTCCTGTACTCTGCGATCTCGGCCTCCAGCCTTATCTTGAGGTTGAGCAGGATCTCATACTCGCTGGTCTGCTTCTGGGTGTCACCGCGGATTCGAGCGAGCTCCTCCTGCAGGCTCAAGATGACTTGGTTGTACTTCTCAATCTCCATGTTGTAGCGCATCTGCACGTCATGCAGGCTGGCCTCCAGGGAAGCGTTCTGCGGTGGGGAACGGAGGTGGAGTGCAAGGAAGGGTTAGAGAATGGATCGGGTCCTCAACCCCTTTGGGCTTTAGATGGGGCGCTGTATATTGTATTATTAGGTAGACCTTTAATGGACCAACTCATGATGATGATATCAAATGTATGCACATGCATCGAGCATTGGATTGGACCTTTGACAGGTACTCCACTGAGTCATTTCAAAGAATGACAAGCCATGATTACGTTTACCAAACAATATAGCGACTTTATTTTATCTACACCATCTTACTATTTCTGTAGTAAATGGACAGGCTGGTAATAGCAGCATTTCTCAGCTGTAGCGATTAAGTGGATTTTTGAAAAACATGAGAAATGTGCACCCCTGAAAGTCTTCATCACTGTGTGATGGAGACGGGTTGTGAGGTTTTGTCCTACCATGTTATGTAGGGACTGGAGCTCAATTTCCATCGTCTGGTATCTCCTCCTGGTTTCACTCATGAGAGTGTTGGCGTCCTTGAGAGCTGTTGTGTTCTGGGTCACCTGCACCTGGACCTCTGTGATCTGGGGACAAACATACCAAGGTATGAGTCGTGCAAACAAACAGATGCGCAATCGTTTCATCATGCACATACATGCCACTTGCGAAAAGTCAAGTCAAGTTACATTTCAATGCCATTATCAAGTTACTCAAAGGTATTCCACCTGCCACACCCTCAAAACCCAACCCGACCACAACTGCACAGGAAATCAAGACACTACACAAAGTGAACCTATAGTTCCTTTTGCTCTCATATACTCATCAGCACAGCAGACATTAAGTGGAATTAGTGTCAGAATGTCCTTTGGGCCTACCTGAGTCTCATGCCATGCCTTCAGCTCCTCCTGGTTCTTGAGGGCTATCCTCTCGTACTTGGCCCTCATCTCCTCCATGACCTTTGCCAGGTCCTGGCCCTTTGGAGCGTCAACGTCCACCTGCACTCCGGCCTGTGTCATTTCCATACGCAGCACCTCCATATCCTGTGGCAGGGGAAACGGTCAGCAAGCCACTTCCACGGCTAATTTGGTTCATCCGCATTCAAGAGGTTAGGGTTCAGAGAGATTGTGAAAGGAATTTATCCAAAATGAAATTCGTTTTCTTTGACATTCACCTGGGCACGGTGTATGAGGTTTATATGGGCACAACTAAAAGGTATTCCTTGCATATTTGTATTATTTTAGTAATTATTTTAATCTAGTACTGGTTCATTGAAAGTTTCCAGCGAAGATCCATTTTGTTTTGTGAAGAGTGGGCAGTGCTAATTGAAAGCAGTCCACTGTCCCTCTACTGCGTAGGTCTTTCTTCCCTCACCTTCTTGTGGTACTTTCGGAGTGTGATCAGCTCCTCCTTGAGCGACTCGATGTCGCTCTCCAGGTGCAGGCGGATCACGTTCGTGTCATCCAGCATCTTGCGCATTCTGGAAATGTCAGCTTCCACCGCCTGGTGCATGGAGACCTCGTAATCCAGTCTGTTGGAGCCAAG
>JAOTIX010000001.1:11781946-11795949 GCA_027123715.1 Gaidropsarus macrophthalmus
TAAAGGGCCGGATTGAGGTCCTTAAAGGGCCAGATTCGGCAGCTGAATAGGCCTGCACTGGATCCCTACGTTCCCCTGCCATAGAGAAGGGTTAAACCTGTGAGTGACGGGCAAGATGACTCCCCACAACCAATCAGGAAAGAGAAGTTGTGATTGGTGGTCAGAAGTGAGGCGGGATGAGACAGATACTCTCAAAGAGCGTTTCACTCACTGGTAGCAAGCGGATGGACGCAAATGACATTCAAATTACAGCGTTGGTACAGCTGCCTCAAAATTGTTATTTTTTACAGGCAATATGGCACACTGGAGTGATGTTGACAACTCTGTCGTGAAGCGTGCTGGTTGGCAAAACCACAAGAATCCTATAATTTGTGACACGTTTTTGGGCAGCGGAGCTCACACCAGCACATCCACCGCAAAACATACGCTCATCCTCATCTCTTGAATTTCATTTGGGTCCCAATTTCCATGATAACCAGCGGCTACGAACTAAAAAAACCCCACTGAACTAACGACGTAGGGATTTGGTACAACAGGGTTAGAAGCCGCCGCTCGGCCCGGGCTGCGTCAATGATCTACGGGGGTCACTGTTGCTAGGAGAACGCGAGGCAAAACACCGGCCCTGTGATTACATTAGCATTAACGAGCGTTGTCCTCTCCGAGGATCCTGTTGTGGTGATTGGCCGGTTCCCAGAAGAAGACGTTGGGGACTCTGCTAAGTGATTGGCCCCGTACAGTACATCCATCGCTTGCGACCGAAATGCACGAGAGGAATCCTAGCCGGCCACACCCTCTTCCTCCCTCTCCCTCCACCCCCTCCTGGGGGGGGGGAGGAGACAAAACATAGATCTATTACAACAACATTTATCTGAATAAAATATTATATTATTCTTTATATTATTATATCAACACTGCAGGAAAGAAGTCTTGTTCGCTAATTTTAAAGCCATGGGAATATTTGAAAACTGGTTTTCAGACCAGGCATTAAGCAAATGTTACACCTCAGGCTTTTGCACATTGTACATTGTAATGTAAATATGGCTCAGTTTGCCTCAGAAGAAATATTCACTGTCACAGAGTTTGAGTTTCTACTCTTCTGGAAAGTCTCAAGAAACACACAATTATCTACATTGTTTATGGAGACCAACACACACACTTAATCAGTAATGTGTGTGTGTGAGGGTTAACAGTAGTGTTCCGAATTAAGCAGAGCGTAAGGCGACTGTTTAGCAAAACGTTTATCTAATATGCTGTTTATAGTTTCTCGTGGACGGTTTCGGGGTTCCCCCAGATCACACCACTTTGGGATAGCTAATCGATCGGATCTCGATTCACCTGTCCATCACGTTGAACAATTTAATTGTGACGCCTTCCAATCAACGAGTCACGATGAATCAGAACCACAGTTCAGCAGCTGCCGACGGACACTTCCTTTGCAGAAATTATGAACAATAATTTCTTTCTTTGCCGTGCGTCCTTTTGAATGTACGTTTTGACACTACCTGTATGTGTACATGACCTGTTCTCATCGTCAATTGAACTGTTTAAGCATCTCAGATTTTCAGTAGCGTCTGTCTGGTTCTTGTTGCGTCAGTAACACTTGTAGCTGGCGGTTAAAATACGTGTGTGTATATTATACTTGTAGCGCCATTAGGCACGTTCACCCTGTTCGTCGGGTAATTATTTGTTCGGTAAAGATATCATTAGCAGCATGCCGTTTGCACATGGGCTTATAAGCGTAAGTTTCAGATCTAGCGCTGCGCTCACAGCTCAGCCCCTTAAGGGCCAGTGGTCATGTTCATGCACTTTATTCTAGAATTGTGCCTGTATACCTCTTAGTAAAAGGGTATTTAGTAACTGTGCATATATTCATAGTTATTTGTATATTATTTTATATATTAGTAACATTTGTATTTTTCCGTTTAATTTATTCCGATATAGAAACAACGGTTTCCACTGCCTTCACGACCAAACTGTTTGTTCTCAAGATCATTGTGTGTGTGGAGAATAAAACATGAAATGTGGAAAATCATCTTCATATCACGTTCTTACCGGACTACCTGCAGCGATTGTTGTTAACCTGGCCAGCCATTCAATTAGCCATTTCAATCAGATCCACTTCAACCAGTCCGCAAGTTTTACAAGTAGCATATTAAGTCAAGCAAATGTTAATGCATGACACATGCAAATGTTAGTTGTGCTTGGGCCCTGTCCGCATATGTTTCCGCAATTATTTTCACACAATATATCACGTGGTGTAAGTATAATTGTGATGGTTCTGGACATGATGGTTCTGGACAAACTGGAGTAGTCTGGGCATGTCTGGGCTAAAAAGAAGGCCCACCGTGAGGATTAGTTAACATTAAAGATTAGTTAATATATTTAAGGGCTTAGTTTTACAAATAAGTACTTGTGGCTTTTCTTCTGGACTTGAGGCGTTTACAAGAATGCAAGTAGCATTCTGTTCGTTATGTGGGAAAATGCAGGTGCTTGGTAGTTTGTCCAAGCAGCAGTTTTTCTTCTGTTTTGGATTCGGTCTAATGCCTCCCTCTGCTGTTGAAATTTAGAAAGGCGAGTTGAAAAACAGTTTTTCAAGTCGCCTTTCTAAATTTCAACAGAAACTGTAGAAAAGTACTTTTTAGTGTTTTGTTTTTTTTAAACCGATATATACTAAACAATTACAAAAAATAACACCACATAAACACACAATTTATAGAATTAACAAGCCATTTCCGACATTTATAATAACGTAAAGAAGTAATGTATACATAGACAATTAATAGGCATAGGCATACACCTTCTTTAACAACAAATACAAATGTAATGGGGCAAATAGAAGAGTTTTAGAAAATACTTGGGTAATTGAGAGTACGTATGTGTACTTTCCTATGTAAAACGGCATTTCCGGGCAAATAATTCCCGCTAGCTTCACGTCCGCTTACTTGGCGGAAGTACTGTGCTTTAGCTTCCTCCTGTGTGGTAAGGTGGCGGTGCAGTCTGCAACAACAAATCTAAGTACTTATTTACTCTGAAAAACATGGCTGGCACGGCGTCGGTAGCGGGAGAGGTGTTCGTGGATGCCCTTCCGTATTTTGACCAGGGGTACGATGCTGCTGGGGTTAGAGAGGCGGTAAGTAGAGAGCGCTGCTTGGATGACATGGAGTTTAGCTAACGTTAGCCATGCTACCGCTAACTGTGTTTAACAGAAAGGTATAGCTAAGGAATACTTAGTGTAACTTAGTGCTCCAGAAGGTGCTGTCATACAAGTTTGGTTTTTTGAAAGTGGAAATATTTTTACGGTAACGGTCTAGTTGTCAACTGACTATTTTAATCTGCACGTGTTTGTATTGAAGTGTTGGTCCAGCAAGTTAAAACTCGAGGAAAAACCTCATGTCAAACACCGTTGAGAGCCACAGAACACTATAACTATAAATATCATTTTTACGAAGATTTTGCATACTCTGGGTAATGCACCTCTACGGTATGTTAACCAACTCCGAGAGCAAATGATGCCAACCAAGTGTGCCGTTAGGCCATATTATAATTTTGTTTATCTGCCAAACACAGCCTTCACTACGAGTACTAGCCCCATTTAAAGAAGGGGGGGGTAATAGTTTTTCAGTTGTAGGATTGTCCCTGTATTGTTTATTATCTGTTCCAGGCTGCAGCCTTGGTGGAGGAGGAGACAAGGCGATACCGACCCACCAAGAACTACCTGAGTTACCTCCCCACACCTGACTTCGCTGCCTTTGAGGTGCGTTGTCCTGCGCTGTCCATGAAAGGGCCACTTGAGGGATGGCCTGGTTCACAGTATTCCTCATAGGAAGCAACACTTAAAACACTATTGTTGCAACTTCCATCCTGATTGGGGTTTTTCTACGATGGTGTGTCTACGATGGTGCTCTCTTCTTCAGACGGAGATCATGAGGAATGAATTTGAAAGGCTGGGTGCTAGGCAACCACTGGAGCTCCTCAGCATGAAGAGGTATGTCCTCGTCCTCATATTGTCTGTTTACAATGTTTCATAATGACAAGCGGCTACTGTTCGGTGTGTCTTTTTTGATTGTGGAAATTGTAAAATGTTTGTCATATAAGTCCATGATTGTTATTTCTGCACAGGTATGAGCTTCCTGCCCCCACCGCTGGCCAGAAGAATGACATCACCGCCTGGCAGGAGAGCGTGAACAACTCCATGGCCCAGTTGGAGCACCAGGCGGTCCGCATCGAGAACCTGGAGCTCATGTCCCAGTACGGGACAAATGCCTGGAAGCTCTACAACGAGTGAGTGGCCCCAGTAGGGGGGAATTCTCTTGCCCAGAAATCACTTAAAATCCACTTTCCACAATTCACTAATTGTTTTGTTTTCCCCAACCTTTTTTGTTATATAAAATGTTTTGCAGCAACTTGGCCTTCATGATAGAGGTAGCCCAAAAGGAACTCCAAAAGTTCAGGTGACCAATCCATCTCAATATTTGTTTGGCACGTTCTATCCGACTTGTGGCACACCGCGATCCCTAAGGGTTTACATATTCCACAGGAAACAAATTCAGGATCTGAATTGGCAGCGTAAAAATGACCAGCTGGTAGGCGGAGCCAAACTCAGAGAACTGGAGTCCAAGTATGTATTGGTTTTTTTTGCTTTACTTTGCATATTGTACAAATTCAAATGTCCATAAAGCTATTTCTTTTGTCGGTGGCCGTAACCTTCAAATAGACAATTGAAATTAATTCACACAACATATTGTAAAAAATTACCTTTTTATCTTTCTTGGTCAGACCTCAGCCCATTCATTCTTATAGGGCAACAATGAATGATCGGTCAAATGATCATGAATCTTTTATTGGATGTTCAGTTGTTTTTTGGTGTTATTTAAATTTTAGAAGTCATGTCCACCTGCTGCAGGTGCAGGTGGGCCTAACAAACAATCTGCTATGCCCCGGGTTAGGTTGAGAAATTAGCTGGATTTACTGGATTGTACTGGATTTACGCCAGTCATTGTGCCTGGAGAACTGTATCTGGAACAGCTACACTACCACCATTCAATTAAGGATGCCCTTGAAGGGGTAGTTTGGAATTGTGAACATAGGACCTGTGTACTGTGGAGTGGGAGTTATTGGCAGTCTAATCGTGACTGTTGACATGCACTAGCCTAGCACCAGCGAACTGTGCAACTAGAAGGACTGAATGAAATTTGTTGAAAACTTCAATAATAAATAACACACTGGAAATGGGGTCCTATGTCCAAAATTCTGAACTACACCTTTAACCATAGTGTGATGGTAAGCGTGTTAATCTCCCTGCTGAAAGATACCAGGTTCTGCCCCAATGTTTGCACTGCAACATGCACATAACCCCTTACTGGCTTGCTCAGGACTTGTTGGAAGTCCCATTGGATTAAAGCATCTTAACTCTTGTCATTGTTTGTTTCCGGGTGAGGGGGGTGTAACCACTCTGTCTTCTCACCCACAGCTGGGTGTCCCTGGTCAGTAAAAACTATGAGATCGAACGTGCCATCGTGCAGCTGGAGCTTGAGGCTGCGCAGCTACGGCACCAGCAAGGAGATGAGAACAAGGAGAACATCAGGCAGGACTTCTAGCAGGCTGAGGAGGAACAGGAAGAACAACCGTGGAGCGAGGTACAACAGTGGAGCGAAGTACAAAGAATCGAACGGGTCACATTTTCGAGCTCATGAAGTGATCTCGTCCTACCATGGATTGCGATACCCCAGAGCAGGGCCAAAGACGGATAGGCCAGAACTCTTATTAGCTAAATGCCAGCCATTGTTGTTTTTCGTCAAGCTATTGGGTTATCTTTACAGCTTTCTGGACACTCATTTGGGGGTTTGTCCCTAGAGGTTGAGCTGGAGGAAAATGTGTTTCAGTGTTTTGTTTGTTTTTTTGTTGGGCTTTTTACAGCACCCAGCTCTTTCCGACACATGTAGATTCTGTTATTTTTTCTATTTTAATAAAAAAAAATATCTTGTAGTTCTGCATTTCTTTTTTTTACCTATTTTACTTATTGTAGGGCCTCATTGATGTACAGTGTTTTCATCATGCTATCTGATTAATCTCACCGTAGCAACATCATATGAAAGCAGGGAAGCATTAGTGTAACCTAGTCCAATAGTTTAACTTGGTTGAGATTTGTTAGCCATTAAAGAAAAAGCCCCTTTAAAATTGGCATGAATGGGCAATATGCTACATACCAGCTTCCATAATTTAAGGCCAGAGAATATGATTGGTCCCACCTTTGATGAGTTCTAAACTCCTGTTAATTAACTTCCTTTTCATTAGCGATACAAATGAGTCTTCGGAATTAGGTTTGGAGACTAGTTTGGTGTTAATGCAGACCTTACTCTCGCTGCAAAAAATACTGCAGTATTTTGGTTTATCCGACAAGGTGGTTCCATAGTCTAATATGTTCTGAAAAAGGCTGCAGCTTAGATGTTTACAGTTTGTAGTTTACAAATGTAAACTGGAGCCTTTAGGGCTGGGGGTTCTTGGTTAGGTTTCAGTTTTCTATATTTCCAGTCAATTTTGAGGGAATCACTATGTCCCACAGCAATGAAAGATCAAGTGCCAGGCCTGTGTGCTCTGGGATTATTAATCCATTAGTGTTCAGATCATAGTGAACTGCCCCTAGTTCAAACACTTGCTTATCTAACGGTAAAAGGTAAAATAAGGTAAGTTTGCGCTGGGTACCGTTGGAGTCACTACTGAATCGGTATACTGGTTACTGATCCCACTCAAATGATGTGATTTTTTTTAGGGTTGAGGTGGAACCGAATTGGAGAATACTAATTAGTTGTTTTGCTCCAAACTTTACACCGAATCAAGCGTCTCCAGTGAACCAAGTATTGTGTTTGAAATTATTTCTGCATGCTTTGACCAATCTTGAATTTGTCTGTTGTGTAATTCACTTGAAACTATGGCCCCGTCCACACGAAGCCGAAACGGGCGAAAACGATGCGGTTTCGTTTTATGCGGTTCAGGAGTATCTCCGTAAGGACGGAGTCGATACGAAACCGCATAGATCTGTAGAAACGTGGTAGTACACATTACAGGCCCATAAGGGGCGCGGCTTCGTGTGGTCGGGCCCTATGATGCCGGCACCAAACTGAACCAGTAAGAACCTTCATACTTTGGACACATTTCAATCGACGTAACCTATTCCATACTTTAACGTAATAAATGCATTCAATTACCTCGCTCATCTTCACTTCTGCGCCTTGCACGTACACGTGCCTTCTCGGTGACCGTACACGCCCCTTTTGCTCATCGAGGCCACGCCGAAGGCATGCGGTCCCCATGTGACTTTACAATTACTGAAGAGTTGTAACAATTCAAATATTGTAGTGAATGGGAGCCACAGTGAATTCAATGTATTTCTTATATTCTTGTAGTCATACTTTAGTAGTCATACTTTAGTCATACTTTTTTTAGTTTTATTTTTTTTATTTTTTTAAAGCCAATATCAATTTGTCACTTGTATATACATATAACATTTACACATAGACCTCATATAAACAACCGTAATCTAAATCATAAAAGTGGTTTCGTGGATGTTTCCACCATGTTCATATTATCTTTGTTATAATAACCGTATGTTACAACAACAAACATGTTACAACCAGTTTAGCCATCGGTTACAACATTACAACCCTGCAGCCAAAGACGTTACAGTGTACTGTGACAATGTGTTTTTATTTTGTATGTAAGGTTCAAGTCATACACACATTTTCATGGAAACATATCAATGTGTAAGGTGAATATGTTTTTATATTTCTATGGTTACTAAACACAACAGAAAAGTTGTATGCGTCGCGCTGGAGAGCGTCTTTTCACAACGTCATGACGCAACAGTCACGTCGTCACGGTGGAAAAGCTACGCACGACGTGCAGTGGTTCAAAGAGGAAGGAAGATGGCGGACAACAAAGGCGAGGAGGATATGGACACCTCTGTTAATTCAGACACAGCGCCTCCGCCACAAGACAGGGGGAATTCACAGAGGAGCGAAGACAACACAGTCATAGTAATTGAACCGAGTTTAAAGGATGAAGTTTCAGAGTCGCAAGAAAATGACCATACGGCCCCTATACCATCCACCAGCGAAGAAGAAGGGGAAGCTAGCAACAGCAGCGGCGGAGCGGGAGGCGAAGCCAACGGCGACGCGAGCAGCACTCACAGCCCCGCCGAGAACACCAGTACGAACCCAGAGCCCGCTGCCACGGAGTCCCCAGCCGCCGGGGACGCTCCAGTGAGCGGACTGACCACTGAGATGTCACCCCCTCCCACGGTCCCGCCAGTCACACCAGCTGCCATCCCTATTAATTTGTTGGATACGTGCGCGGTGTGTAAACAAAATCTCCAGAACCGCGAATGTGAACCAAAACTTCTTCCCTGTCTACACTCGTTTTGTCTGAAATGTATACCTCAGCCAGACCGACAGCTAAGCGTACAGGTGCCCGGACCACACGGACAGACAGAGACTCATATAGGTAAGAGTCACACTCGTGCAAAGTGCAGCCACACTAGCGATGCCAATGTCAAAAGCTGAACTGTTTACATCTCATCTTGGGGCTTAAACGGGTACACTTAAGTACCGCTATATGCAAACTGTGGTGTTTTACACATGTTGCCAGTAAGTTAAATTGCTTCATGGCTTGATTTCGTTACTGACCTGTACCAATAGGTATTAACGCACCTTTTTGACCACCTTTCTAATCTCTGCAAACTGGCCATCATTGAAGTTCACGATGCTGGGCTGTATATTGTCATACTCTACCTAATGATTAATTAACAATACAAATATGTTGACAAAATATATATTTGACGTCACTCCGTCGACATCGTATTTCATTGCAGCGATGAAATTGAGGGTGCACAGCAATCCATACCTTTCCATAACAGCTGAGATGCATAGTGATCCTCTAACATGTGAAAAACATGGGCGTGAGAATCATGTATGCAAGTCATAATAAAGGCTGAATACATTGCATAGGTTGGTCTCTAACAAGTCGTATTTTATATTTAGAATTTCTTGACACAACCACTGTACTCATTGGCCGCCATGTATGTGAAATGACCATGATGAGATTACCATGTAATGGTCTATATGTGCATCAGATGTCCACTATGGCAAAACAGTTCCAACCACCAAGAAATCCAATTCAGCAGCACCTTCATTTAACCCCAACACGGTGGTGGAGTAATGCACACAATGCAAAATGGAAATTCACAATTGAACTGGACCCGAAAGTAGCAGGCCTACTGGTCAGTGCAGATGATGTACCCTTTACTCTCTTAAGCAGGGTCAAGTCTTTCTTTCTCAACTTTGCTAGCAGGTTAGCGGCATGATGGAGGTCGACTGCGACCTGGAATGCCATTATCAGCCTTATTCATCTTTCATCATTCTCCACGTTCCAAAGGGAATGAGCTCGGAAGATACAAAATGTATATTATATGAATAGCAAAATGACAAGAGAGCTAACTACACACTAACTAGACCAGAACACCCAATATCCCAAGCACCTTGAGCTAGCCAGCCGGCTGTCCATTAATGGGCTCTGGGGAAGGTTGGGAGAGGTGTGTGCATGTGGAGAGCCAGTCGAAGTGAGACGTAATCAGAGGTGTTGCCTGGCGAAGCGTGATGCTGACGGGTCTTGACAGCAGGATGTCTGTAGGGTACACCTGGATGTAGGAGGCCGTGTCAGGGTCGACGCTCTTGGGTGCCCCACGCTGCAAACTCAAAGGTGTTTGGTAGATGTTTTTTTATTTATTTTGAGGACACAGCTTTTTTTGTTGGTCACTTTGAGCAAACTAAGCACATCATCGTTTGATGCTATCAGACACCAACCTTATAGTATGCAGTATCACTCTGGGTTAATTCGTAGTGAAAGACATGCCCCCAAATCAATCACAGTGTGATGACTTGTTGGATGGATTTTATTATATACATGACATGCAAGCAGAGGCAATCTGCATATTTCTCTCTCTCTCTCTCTCTCTTTCTCTCTCTCTCTCTCGTTTTTGTTTGTACAGCTGACTTTAAAGTGACTCTCCCCCCCCCCCACACACACACACCCCCTACACTTGGACCAGTTGTTTGTCTATATTGTATGATTATTATTTATAGGACATGCAGCAAATGTCTGGACTGCTGTCTTTGGTGCTGTTGTCTGTGAAGGCTTCAAACCAAGCTCCACAGGCTTGATGTTTGTATGGTCGGAGGAATTCATCCTTGCTACCAATCCTACTTCTCTAAAACACTGTGTTGAGCGACAGGAAGTAAACAAACCCCTGCTCATAAGAATTGTGTAGTCCTAAAGTAAAACCTGCCATCTCATCTTCTCCCCCTCAGACACTCCCCTATATCTAATCCTACTGTTATGCAGAACGTGGGGAAAAAACACATGCAAAACTGTGATTATTGCGTCCCCTCCCCATTTCTGCTTGCATGACCACATTGGTGTTGTATAATATAGTAATACGTAATGCATTTTAATTCAAGCGCTTGTAATGGAACACATGACAGGCCTGTCACATACATCCATTGCCTCTATGGCTGTTGACATTCTACTAAATAACAGAAGCTTTGTGCTCAGGTATGGTGAATATATTCCTCTCAATGGCACAACCAGAAAGAGTGAATTCACTCATTGTAAATCAGGCAACTACTTAATTTCCATTGGTAAATATAAGAGAACATGTCTGATTGTGATGGTACAGAATGCTGTGAATACCCATTAAGTAAGGGGTAGGACTCTTATAGAATTTAGGGTTTCACTCCCAGCACAACGGTTTTGTGTTTGAAAGCCAATGTCTCCCTGCAGGCACCCTTGAGTAAGACCTCTCAACCCTCCTTGGTTTTTCACCCCCTTCTTGCACCCCCTTCTTGCATATAATTGTGGAATAAATATTCCACAATTAGATTTTGCATACCTTAATTAGTGCATTGTGCTTTTAATGTTTGAATCGATGTGTGTGTCATCAGGGTTAGTCTTGGTGCATAAAGCCAACATAATCACAGTGCTAGGCATCTAGTGGTGATCAGAGTTCAAAGTAGGTGTTTATACGGGTGTATGTGAAGTGGGTGTAGACACAGGATGGGTGTATAGTGGGTGTAGGTGCAGGGTGTGAAGTGGGTGTAGATGCAGGGTGTGTAGTGGGTGTAGGTGCAGGTACAGGGTGGGTGTATAGTGAGTGTGGGTTTAGGTGCAGGGTGTGTAGTGGGTGTAGGTGCAGGTACAGGGTGGGTGTATAGTGAGTGTGGGTTTAGGTGCAGGGTGTGTAGTGGGTGTAGTTGCAGGTACAGGGTGGGTGTATAGTGAGTGTGGGTTTAGGTGCAGGGTGTGTAGTGGGTGTAGGTACAGGGTGGGTGTATACAGTGAGTGTGGGTTTAGGTGCAGGGTGTGTAGTGGGTGTAGGTGCAGGTACAGGGTGGGTGTATAGTGAGTGGGGGTTTAGGTGCAGGGTGTGTAGTGGGTGTAGGTGCAGGGTAGATGTAGTAAGTAGAAGTAAAAGAAAGAAGTGTCTGGTTGACAGCCTAGACAACTTTTATATAGATTTCAATTAAATGTGATTGTGGGTTTCACACATTAATTAAATAAAATATAGTACTCCAATGTTGTAACATGTCATGGAAACAATGTTTACAAGATACAATTAACGGCTAAGGGTTGGTTTTAAATACTGTTGATTTGCAAGATCCCCTCATTCGTTTTGTTTTGTTTATTTATTTGTGATGCAGATGTGTCAGTCCTTTTGTGTTGTGCCTGGCTGATGTTTTTGTCAGCCAGGCTGGCACAGTTGGTATTCCTCAGCTGGCTAAGTGGGTGTGTGTGGTCATTAAGGCATAAAGGGCATCCCCTACAATCCTACAATCCATTTGTTTGTGTGTGAGTATATAGGGCAGTATAGGACACACACACACACACTTGTCAGTTATTTGCACTGTTCCTCTGATCATGTGTGTATAGTACTTGTTACTTATGTGGGCTTAGCTCATATCCATCACGTGTGTGTGTGTGTGTTTGTGTGTGTAACAGGAGGTGGGGGCGTGGGCTTCTCCACAGATCTCACTCCAGCTGGTTTTCACAACCAATCATTCACAGCCCCTCGCAGCTGGGGCTTAACACAAACCGGCTGTGTGCAGCTCAAACCAGTGTAGACCGGTTTAAACCGGCTCACACTGGATCACACCGCAGCTAACTAGTGCGAAGGGGGAGGTGCTCTCTGGGCCTATGTGATTAGTGTGTGGGGGGAGGGGATGCAGTAACTTATTACGGTTGTTCCTCTGTTAACCATTGACCGTTCTATATAATATTATACCAGTTTTTAGTCACAATGTTTACAATTATGCAATTCCCTATTCGAGCTGTCGGTCAATAAGCGTACCGCATCACTGAAGACAACCAGAGGAATGTGGACAGAAAGGCACCATGAGGTGTGACCAGATCACCGTTGTCGTGTGGTTAAACATTGAAGGTTGTAGATGGGCCCACATTTTGACACGCACGCGGCCATTGCAGTCCACTGAGCGCGCATGCTAGTACGCGCCATTACAGCCCGTGTGAGCGTTCCGCACCTGGGCCACCGTGATGGTCACTGGGGCTCCATCTATTCATAATAACTATGATTCATAAGGAGGACGGTAGTCCTAATATTAGTTCTAGCCGCGTACTAACCTATATTTAGTCTAGGTGGACCACAGCATAATGTATACCCTGCAAACGGTAAATAATTGTTGAGTGTTCAGTGCAGCGGGGGAAGTTGGTATTCCGGGGTGCCGTGGCCCTGCCCAGGCTGCGTGTGACCGTCTGCTTCGCACCGTGACCTCTCACCCTTGTCGCCTCCAGTGAACGTCATGCGGTGCACGGTCTGTTGCCAGGACTACAAGCAAAGTGACATCATCGACAACTACTTCGTCAAAGACACGTCCGATTCCACAAACACGTCGGACGAAAAGTCTGCTCAGGTACTCCCCATCTGGCCGGAGGTCCACAGGATGATTATACACAACTACAACAATGTTTTATTGATTATCTTGGGTTTTTTGTAGGCGATTAAATAAAAAAAGACGATCCCCCGATATATTGTCAATATTCGTGCTTAACAATGCACCATTCTGTGTGCGTGTATACATTTTATGAAACTAAACCCGTATCCTTATACTATAAATGAACATTAATCGTGTCCATGTACAGTCATATACTGCCACTAGTCATTTGTAGGGGCAGTGTAATGTGTCCTGCTAGGCTAAACAGCTGGAGACACTGATGGTAATCTCCTTCTGAGGTTAAAGCCGTTGTAGGAGTTGGTGGGTGAAACTGACGCGAAACGGCTGCGTCTCCACTCGCTCTTGTCAACTTTCCTTGACAAAGCAAGCTTGTTGATGCAGGAGGGGAGCGAAAGTACTTTTAGAAAGGATGTGTTCATGCTAAGCTTCCTAAAATAGTAAGCGAGTGGGTTAACTGATCCCGGGGCCACTGCATCCGTTTTCATTGGATGACTCCCTCCCCAGGTTAACCATATGCTGTTGCATGCGCAGCCTCCTATTGGCCGATAGGGTTACCCCGGTACCTGCTTATTAAGCATTGATGAGACACACCTGTCCCCAACCTTTGAAACTAAATTGAAGGGGTGTTTACGGGGGTGGGGTGGGGGGACGGCAGCGCCTGCCCCCAAAAGGAAAAACAAAACCTGAGAGTTTAGAGTTTGGTTCACCAGGAGAGCACTGGGTTCGTTCCCCTCTGCAGCCATGCGGCTCTGGTTAGTCCATCAAGCAGGATGTGGCCACAAGGGGGCTCAACACATGACCGGATCATGTGATCCAGCAGACAAAGGGCAGAACGGGTCCTACCATCTCCACCCACACAATGACTGTGATAGCTTGTCAACTTTAGCCTCTACTGGCGGGGGGGGGGGGGGGAAGCCCACGAAGACCCGTGGTTATGGTTTTAAAACAAAGTTACAGCTTTTGCTTCGGGAGGGGGTAACACAA
>JAOTIX010000001.1:11907307-11920606 GCA_027123715.1 Gaidropsarus macrophthalmus
GAGGGGGCGGCGGCGGCGGGGGTGGGTGGGGGGCGTTGGAGTCAGTATTGTGGTATTTTGAGAAGATTGGATATGCAATAAAATCTAACGTTGTAATGTTGGAATGGTCTTCCGCTCAACTGTCGTAGTCCGGATGCCATCTGCAACACCAGAGAGGAGGAGGAGGGATTAGCGAAGCACACGGCGAATCGACACAGAGCAGAAGTCACCTCAGACAATTCACCGCTTCTACCCTGTGGTGTCATTTTTTATTTTAAAATAGATTAAACTGGCAGTTTCCTGCCATTCGTCGACACAATAATGAAACAATGACCGGAGAGGCTTCTAGATGTCTTGATCATTTCAAAGTAATGACTGACTCTGGTCGTTGGACTGCTAACTAGCTTCCCATTGCTATGTTCTGTGGAATACTTTTGTTCACCACCAGGGGGCACAAGAATGCAGGGCCTGACTGGCTCAGGCCGTGGGTGAGAAACTCTTACAGCACTCTTGCAGAGTATGGGAATAATAGAACTGGAGAGAGGGAGAGACGTGACAAACGAGGGAGGAGAGAGAGAGAGAGAGAATAAGAGGCTGCATCTTATTGGAGGGCGTGCAAAAAGGAATGGAGAAGGGAACGAGAAATGCGGTGAAAGTAAGTGATGAAGAGGGGGAAAGAGCGGAAGAAAGCGATCGATGGAGAAAGACAAGGAGAAAATGGCGAGAGAGAGGATGATAAAGAGACAGTTATAAGAGACGGAAAGACCTTGAGAGAGGGCAAGAGTCTCAGAGAGAGAGAGAAGAAAATTCAGAGACAACACTGACCTCTCTAGGTGCATGCACACAATGACCTATGAACTCTAGGTCCAGACACACCGTCTCTCACCTCTGGATCCAGACACACTGACCTCTCACCTCTAGGTCCAGACACACTGACCTCTCACCTCTAGGTCCAGACACACTGCCCTCTGCCCTCCAGAAACACTGACCTCTGCGCTCTAGTTCCAGATCTTGAGGAAGCTGTCCCAGGAGCCCGTCGCCACGGCCATCCCATCATCGGTCACCCCCAAGCAGCTCACACGGTTGTCATGGCCGGCCAGCACGCCTGGAGAGAGAGAAAGAGAGAGAGAGAGAGAGAGAGAGAGAGAGAGAGCGAGAGAGAGAGAGACAGAGAAAGAGAGATAATAGAGAGGGAGGAGGAAGGAAGACCAAGTGTGTCACGATTCTATGAAAGATTGATGTCCCGGTGATCACATGATCTCAGGATATTGAGATGGACTGTCAGTTATTTCCTGAAGGCTGCAGAATGATTGGTGATACTATGAGTGTTCTCTGGGGATCTCCCAGAGTGAGACACGGAGCGGTCATCATTCACACATCATCGATAATTGTTGCACAAATGTCCTTTTTTTGGGTTACAATAAATAGACGATGAGAACATCCCAGGAATAACCTCCCCAAATCTGTATTTAGTGTTTCAGGAGCAGGCCCTGGAAGCTCTGCCGGGCCCCTGCTACTGTTACGGAGGGAGCGGATCTAACGCAGAGAGGGGCCCGCCCCAGAGGGAGGCCCCACTGTTTTCCTCCAGTGTCGTGGCCCTCGCCAGCGACCATGAAAGGAATCCATGAGCTCACTGCACATTACTTCATGATGCTCCGCTGAAAATACATTCTGAGGCAAGACGCCGATATGACGATAGGTTTCATACAAAACAAGATGTGTGATATTGGGACCTAAAGACGATCCTTTCCAAGTGGGTATGTGTAACGACAGACCCTGACCATCGAATAACCAGGGTGATGTTTACTCTGTATGTGAGCGCTTGGCTCTGGTCAGGATCCGGAAGGGATTCACAAGCCAGTAGGGCAAGACGCAGACCGGGTGTTGGAACTGAAGGCAGTACTGCCGACCCTCAAGTCCGCCGGCCTGGTCGAGTCATTTGTGTTTCAATATTGTGTCGATTGACAGCCACACATCAATTCACACAAAATGTGCGAAAAGTGACAAAGCCAATGACAAGGGCCAACTCTGCACTTCTTTCGTTCATAGATGACGACTTCTCTCTTTCCACTGCTGGGTGTGAGTGAGTGAGTGAGTGAGTGAGTGAGTGAGGACTGACCAGCGCGGTCCGCCTTCAGGGTGTCCCACACATTGCAGTTGAAGTCGTCGTAGCCGGCGAGCAGCAGGCGGCCGCTCTTGGAGAACGCCACGGACGTGATGCCGCAGATGATGTTGTCGTGGGAGTACACCATCAGCTCCTGGTCGGCGCGCAGGTCGAACAGCCGGCACGTGGCGTCGTCAGAGCCGGTGGCGAAGGCGTTGCCGTTGGGGAAGAACTGCATTGTGGGTGGAGGGGGGGGGAGAGAGAGAGAGAGACGGGGGACCAATGAGAATGGAGGATTCAAAGGATAGGTGAAAACGTTGGTCACGGTCCTGATAGAGGATGTTTCCGATGGAGTAAATGATTCAATCATGGCATGAGTGAGATTAATACTGCTCAACTACTGCTGCAATTCTGTGAACCATACATTGTGGGTATTTTATGTGCGTTAAGTGTCGTACTCCTTGTTATTTATGTGCCAGTTTGGCTTTTTGTCTTGTTATGTTGTGTTGTTATTGTTGCTGCGTGTATTGTTGCTGCGTGTGAGCATACCAAAATACACACCAATACATTTTTTATATTTTTGAAATGGCTATAATAAACTTCACAAGTTTTACTGTCAAACTATTGAACTGTTGAACTGTCATGACCTGCCTGTAAGGTCAACCCATATTCAAATCACTAAAATGCAGTTGTCAGTTTTTCCTTCACCACACTATTTCAGTCTTTGCTACAATCCCCATCCCACATCATCTACATTCCCCCGGAGACCGAGACTTTGAGGAAGGTGGGGGCACATCCTTACGCAGATGGCGTTGATGTCCGACTCGTGGCCAGTGAAGGTCTGTCTGCACATCCCTTCTCTGACGTCCCACAGCTTGGCCGAGGCGTCGCACGCCCCGGACACAAACAGCCTGGTGTCGGGGGCCAGGGACAGGCTCATCACGTCGCCGGTGTGCCCGGCGAAGGTGGTGGTCTGCTGGCCCGTCTCGATATCCCAGAGGGCGCTGTGGGCGGGAGAGAGGAGCGTTTTTTTGGGGTGGGGGGAGCGGGCGGTTGATTCGTCACTCTACCCTCAGAAGTCGTTTGTCTGATGCATTTGTCCACAGGTTGTGTTAGCATCGTGGTATACTAGCATTATGCTAACCGTATCAGATAGTTAGCATAATGCTAGCCATACTGGCCTGTGCATTATAATAAACCGCAAGATAATCTGAGGAACGTGCAAGATGTACAGGCCCTACAGAGACATTTCATTTCACATTAATATTGGCTATAACATGAGCTCTCCTTAGAACCGCTCAGCCCTGAAAAACGTCTTGCAGTAGGATGTCAGGGGGGGCTATGAGCCAAGCGTTGGGTGTTGTCCGCAAAGCCGGCCCACTTGCGTGCAGTACCCAGACTCACCAGGTGGTGTCTCCAGAACTGGTGACGATCTGGTTGTCATCCAGGAAGCGACAGCAGGACAGGTAACCTGACAGGAAGTAGAGACGCAAGCAACTGTTACAAAAAACAAACAAACCAATCATGGCCCACCCTGTTATATCCGGGACGAGTTTGGGGTTTCTTGGCAGAGATTTGGCTCCGCAGGAGATTCAGTACGAGGGGGGGTCTGGTGGTGGTGGTGGCGGTGGGGAGGGTTGATGAAGCATGTGATCGGACTACCTCCTCACCAGAAACAGGAAGGACTAGAGGGCATCGATGAGCCCATAATTCTCTTTCTCTCCCTCGGTTTCCCTCCGTCTCTCTCGCTCTCTCTCTCTCCCCCCACCCACCCCTCCCACACATATCTTCCTAAACCAAGAGAACGCCAGACGGCAAATTGCTGACACACTTCCTGCATCATGTGACATTCGATGGCTGAGCGCTCCCCTGCCCCTGCCCTGAGAGCTTAGCACTATGGTTAGCACAGAGCTATTAGCGGTGAAACAGCCTCCTCGCTTGGGATTGATACGTTTATGCGGTTGTAGTAGTCGTCTACTTAGCAGAGGTTCCGCTTTATATGAAGACACTAACAAATATTAGTTAGTTAGGCTTCCTAACTTCATCACACTCAATAGCTTGGATCAACGTTTATATAAAGCGACATGCTCGCATTCTGTGCAGAAAGTGACTTGCTCATATTCCGTGTAAAATAACTTTGGATCCCATTCCATCGTTGACTTCACCCTTAACAAAGAGTAGCACTTTACCTCTCTAGGTATAAATGAACCATTTCACACCATGAATGCACAGGCAGCGACCATTGTAAACTCTAAAACTGTATCTCACATAAATAAGAAACTAGGGCTGGGCGATAGACACACGATGAAACCATAGAAAAATGTGTGCCCCTACCCTATCCACATGCCCCGCCCCCTTAACCACATGTCCCCGCCCCCTTACCCACATGCCCCGCCCCCCCTTACCTGTGTGCCCGGCCAGCTCGCGGCTCACGCGGACGTTGCCCTCGCGGGTCTTCAGGTTGTAGATGGAGCAGATGTTGTCCAGGCCTCCGCAGGCCACGTAGTTCCCAGAGGGGGCGTAGGCACAGGTCATCACCCAGGAGGAGCGCAGAGGGATGGCGTGGACCTAGCGGAGGGTGGGGGGGGGAGAGAAGAGACGTTCAGCAGGAGGTTGACCTTGTGTCCTGGAGAGGAAGGGTTTGCTAGGTGGGGAAGCTGCTGGTGCGATGACCGCGCTAGCAACACGCCTTCTAGCAAATGAGGACTGGATTAAACCTGCGGTTTAAGCTATAGGTGGACAGAGAGAGGTCCCTCTCTCGGACCTCTTGCTTTGCGTCTTCGTCCATAAAAGGCACAAGAAGTCGGTAATAATAATATTATTATTAATATTATTTGTTCACTTTCTTTATGGCTCTTAATATATTATTAATATATTAAGAGCCATAAAGAAAGGGAACGTGTTGCAGGTCAACCTAAAACGTTAGCGAGCTGCAGAGCCCAGATGTACAGATATGGATGAACTCATCCCAGATCCTCAACCTCTTGGGTGTTGGGGGGGGGGAAATGTGGGGACCACCCTCACTCTCCTCTATGTGACATCTCACTAGGTGTAGGAGGATTGTGATTCGATCAAACAGGATCTAAGGAAAGCAGGCTACTTTAGTAGTACATCGGGCCTTAAATGTGGCGCTGTCGAACAGATCTGTTATGCTACACATGTACCGCGATACGAGTGCCGGTGCAAAACCAGCGGCCATTTTGATTGGGGCGAGGTCGCCGGGGAGGTCTGCGGCCCTACCTTGTTCGTGGTGTAGCTGTCCCAGATGATGAGCTTTCCATCCTGGGAGGCGCTGACTAAAAGCCTGATGGAAAAGGGAAAAACAGATAAATAAATAAATAAATAAATACGGGGGAACGCGGCGCATTATGGAGAGCACGCCCCTCGGATAATGGCCAGTCGATCGGGGCGCTGGCTGAACACAAACCCTTAGAGAGCCCCTTAATGAGGACCCGGGAAAAAACGTCCGGCCGCGCACCGTCATTCGATCCGCGCACTGCACAAATATATTATGAAGCGCAGCTTGTTGATCGAGGGAGGAGACGATATTGATATCATACAGAGACAACACTTGACCGCCATCTTTCAGAGGTCGAATGTTTATTCTCTGCAAAGCATTTCAATTTCGGGGGGGGGGGGTTGATTTCACCGACTTTTGCAAACATCCAAACGTGTTTAATTTGCGTCACAATGTAAATTGTGAGTTAGTCTCCTTCCAGAGAGTGTTCAGAGGGCAGAGCCGTTCTGGCGCTGACACGAACGGTGTTGGTATGGGTACCGCCGCCTTGTGAACACAATATGAGCCAAATGGAAACTGTTGGGGTGGGGTTATTGTTGTGGCGGCGGTGTTGTTGTTGCTGTATTTGCGGACAGGCACGGCGCCGGAGCGGCTGCCCGTGGGGGCCGGCGCGTGTTATCGGAATCGGGCCCGGCAAGAGTAACCACGGCGATGAGCTCCCCGGTGCACAGGCAAGAGGGAACGGGAACACACGCGCTGGGACTCAGGCGCAGCCCCGGCCCAGGCCTGCTGGGACCTCCCACGCCTTAACTACCTACCTGCGCCGCGGACGGGGCCGGTGGCGCCAGGAATAAAGGGGCCACGCGCAGAGGGAGTTAGCGCTGAAGCTAATGCTGGAGTTAGCGCTGAAGCTAATGCTGGAGCTAAGGCGTAGAGCTAGCATCCGAGCTAGTTATTATGGTTGCGTTTCAAACGACTATGTTGTATTTCTGTTTTTTGTGTGCAATATTTGTGTTGCTGCAATTTGGGAATCCTCCCAGTTTCCATTCTGCACAAATGCCCTCGCACGCACAATTTTGGCCGAGTGAACATGAAGAAACAGGCTGCTGGACGGGGCTTCCGCTGGAACCGTCCAGCCCAAGTGTCCGAGCTCCAGGCAGAGTAAGATGCTTAGGGGAGATTGCAATGCATTATCTGAATTTCCAAACACGCTGCAATAAAGCCCTGGGGGACTTAGCTACATCTCTCTCCTCTTGGTAGACGACCACTGGTTTTTTAAGTCCATGAACTGATTACTCACCCATCACTCCTTTACTTCACATTTTTATCTGGGCTTTTCAAGACAAAAGCCCCAAACCAATCAAATAATAGATGTATGTAACCATGAGGGGATGGAATAAGACGGGCGACAGGATTAACTATCTGGAGCAGACTTAATCCTGTGCTTTGAGAGGCGTGGTCCGTGGCAACGCCATAATACTACAAACTGTGTGCGCTTGAAGAGTGTGTTGGTTCCCAAACTTGTCAGTTGTTTTTGCGGGCGCAGTGGACCATAGATAACACAGAAGCTCGTAGGAAAACAGTGGAATACAGAACTCAAAAATGGGAGTGAAATATAAATAGCATGAAATATATATTTGAGTGTTTCTATTGTGTGTTGTGTTGGGCTAGCAGTGGGATGATTTCTGAGGGATTTGCTGCACAGAGCAGCTGGATCTTACGGCTGGGCTTGGTTTGGTAAGCGAGTTGACAAAGCAGTTGGGTTGGGTTTGGGCGTTAGTACTGTGGCATCCCCACGGAATGAAACACACCTGCTCTGGAGTAATTAGCTTGTTGCGGAGGTGTATGTGCGTGTGTCTCTGTATTTGTGTGTGTGTGTAGCTCTGTATTTGTGCGTGTGTGTGTAGCTCTGTATTTGTGCGTGTGTGTGACCCGCTCCTGGGATGGTGCTCAGGGTGTGACACAAACACACACACACACACACACACACCAGAGACCAACACACAGAAAGACAGAGAGACATGCATATGGGTGAGTTAAGAAGAAGAAGAAGAAAAAAAGGGTGTTCTTCGTCCGCACACGCTCAGTACACAGCTCCAGACGACTCCATTTTGAGTATTTTTTCTGCCCTCATTTGCCATCCCTTATACACACAAACACGGGAGAGCAGCACCGTACACATAAACACACTCGCACCAGATGTACCGATGGCTGCCCTGACCGCACACAAGTGCATGCATGGCTAGAGACGCGCACATACACATACACACACACACACACGCACACGCACACACACACGCACACGCGCACACACACACAAAGAAAAACAACACAAAACAACATGTTTGCGGGGAAAAGGGCATGCACGCGGCGTTGAAAAGGCTCTGGCTCCTTTGTGAGAGCGGTTCCTCTGGACGGAGATGCAGTCCACCACAAAGACCACGCTGGCAACCATTTAAATCCATTTCATGGATGGGGGAGGAGGGAGGGAGGAAGTGGGGTGGGGGGGGAGGAAGGGAGGGAGGGAGGGAGGGAGGAAGGGGCGGGGCACTGATTGAATTATTCGGCAAAGCGGGCAGAATGCGTGTGGATGTGATTACCTGGAGTCCGTGCCCCAGTGCATGGCGTAGATCTTAGCCAGATGGCCTCTGAGTGTCCGCCGAGTGCGCATCTGAATTCGGCCCACCGGCTCGATGTTCGCTGTGATCTGGAGACGAGGGGGACCGCACAGCGCCGTCAACATTTACACGCACATACACCCCCGCACCCGGAACCGGGCGCTATCGAAACTGCGCTTTAGGTCGCTTGAGGTTGGACATGTCAGAGAGTAAGAAGTTCAAAATGACTGGGTTGAATATTCGTTGTTGATACTCTAGTTTAAAGTGCATCAAGCGGGTACAATGGAAGAGGCTAGGTCGGATGACTCACCTGGGAGAGGGTCGCGTCTGCGCATGCTTTTCTGGCATCCTAGGAGAACGGGTAAGCGACACAATCAGAACACCAACAAGTCGGTCACAGTCCAGTTCCACTGTCTCAGAGAGACGCCGTCCCGTGATTCACTCTGCATGACGAGCAGGCTGGGACGACTTTCGCAACCGCACATACCCCTTTTGACTGAAACAATGCTGGGAGTACGTTTGATGATGGAAAATAGTGTTTTAAGGAACCAAGCTCAGAAGAGGACAATTGATCAGTTAGCTAGCCTGGCGTTTATTTCAAGATGGCCGCCAGCACCTCCGCAATAAGATGAAAACGCTAATAATGGCTGTCTGTTTGATGGAAATAATAAGAATGAGTCAACTGAAGGTTGACTCAAACAGAATTGTTCTTCTAGCTTAAGGTAGTTTATACAACTTAAGCTAGTTGGGCTTAATATTAAGTCCCAGACACAACCGCTTTATTGCTGTGCTCAACGCATACAAAACGGAATATAAAGTAATCTTCTTAAATCTGACACCTGTAATCAGAATTGACACGCCCAGGTGAGGGTGGGTTCACCGTCTGCAGTACGGCTGGGAAATAGCAGCGCTGCAGAACTCACACCTAAAGCCCTTACGGCAATCTACTCTTACTGAAGATACAAGAAATAACATAACAAAAACATACTAGTGAGGTTGGAAAAAATATCTGGTTGAAAATATTGCAAATGATAACAAAAATCATACCTAATTGACCAATTATAAATACCATTAAGAAGCTTAAATAATTTAATTTATCTATCCTTTCTTATTTAGAACCAAGTATACACATCAATAACATAATCAACTTGATGAATGAGATCATCGAAAACCACGGACATAACCTACCAATCCCAAAGGAATGTTAGTATTTGGTTATGTCCCAGCGATGACATCACCAACCCAACAGTGCAGCCATGAGAAATCCTCACAATCACATTAGATATTTAGTGTTAGAAATAAATTATAAATAATTCTTTGCCATAACAATTATTTCATCTCGCCAATCACTACCCAAACCCAAACTATTCACTGAATACAACTCTAATCGTCCGTGTCTGTGCTGCAATCAAACCCACGGTCAGAAAACCCACGGTCCGGCCGACCCAGGGAGGGACTTACTCTGATCTGGTTCTTGAGCTGCTCTGCCTCCTGGCGTAGCTGGTCCAGTTCGCTCATTTTCCTCTGCTAAGGTGGTGCTTCGCTCCGCCGCCTTGTCTCTAGCTGATCTGCAGGGGGACACAGGGGAGAGAAAGGGTTCAATGTGGGGAAGGAAAGAGAGAGAGAGAGAGGGCTCGAAGTGTGGCCAGTCGGACAGTTGACAGGTGAGGGTGAGGCAAACACACTGAACTGATGAACAACCCCTTTCACGGCGATCCGATAGCATCGCGTCCTCTATGCCAAAGTCCAATAGCATCCCTGTTGTCCGTGCTACCGCCTGATAGCATCCCTGTTGTCCGTGCTACCGCCTGATAGCATCCCTGTTGTCCGTGCTACCGTCTGATAGCATGCCTGTTGTCTACACTAGCGCCTAAACCCCAGACAAAACCCCCAGGATCCAAAGAAAAACACAACCTTCTGGAAAAAGAATTCGAGCCATGTCTGCATCAGCCTCAAACCGTTACTTAGCAACAGGATCTCGGAAGCTTAGTCTAAAACCCAGATCCTGAACGGAACAACGTCGACGCGTTGCCTCCCCCCCCCCCCCTGCTACCCCCGAACAAACAACGGAGAAAACTGGGGCACAACCAGGTGGTCTCAATTGAAAAGGCAACAAGTGTTTGCTCGAGGGGGATTGAATAATCCGGCAGGTCAGAAAAGAGCAGATGTACCTTTACCTTTTGCCTGGTCAAAATGCACCCAGGCCTGGCTAGGTTCAAGCAAAAGGCAAAAAGAGTGTGCGGCGGGGGTGGGCGGTCCGTCCAAGCTGTAGGGGGGAGGGGGGTTCCGTCTAACGGGTGCCGGCGGGAAGGGGTTCCTGGTGCGACTGCGGCTCAGAAAAGGTATCAGCCGGGGCAGCCACTGGTAAAGCTGTGGGGAGCTCTGGCCTCTGGACTCTAAAACTCTCCTCCAATGTCATCCTGGTAATCCTGGGACACAGTTGATTCAGCTCCTCCAGCCAAATCCGTTTAAGACAATACTTGCTGATGATCCTAAAAGCAGCAGCCATCCAGCTGACCCCAATCCGATGCTAGACGCCCTCAGCCCTCGCACCTTTCACTGGCTCACCGGTCCGGCATCTTCACTGGTTCATCGCCACCTTTACTGATTCACTGGTACCACCGACGTCATTGGTTCTCCAGTAGCGAGGCCTTTTTGCCGGTTCACTTAGCGCCATCACCTTCACTGGTTCACCAGTACGATCACATTCACCGTTTCACCAAAACTTTCACTGGCTTACTGGAACCAACAACTTTGAAACCATCACCCGTTTTGACACCTATACTGCTCAACTTTAGGACTAACTTCACTGTAGGTCCTACACCTCCACTGATTAATTAGTATTGTAAACTCTACTAGTGCAAACACGTTCAGTGGTTCAGTCGCACCTCCACTGGCGGCTTGTTTCCATCATCAAGGCAAAACTAAATATAAAAAACATTCCACACGTCCCAAAGCAATTCTTGTGTTCAGGACAACCTGTTACTTCTTCAAAAGGTTCAGATTCCACTGATCAAATCGGATCCAGCGTAGCCTGAACAAACGGGCTACGGCTCAAAACAACACGGTACAAAAACCCGCCCGCCCCTATAGAGTAGCAGCACAGCCCACGGTTTCAAACACGCCAGCCGCTGACATTTGTGCACAATCACACCTTACCTGTCTCTCTTGTCAGGTCTCAATATCGCTCGTATATCCGGAGAGGCCCTCTGACTGAAGATCTGGCTCATCAGGCGCGCTCAGCCTTTCTCTGGCTACCTGTTCCCTGATTGGCTGACAATCCTGCACGGGTCTGCGTCTGAGCAACGGGTCATAATCTTGTTGATGAAAAAAACAGGTCTCCCGGTCGGTAATATGCTGCGCGTAATGAGCGCTCTGTCGGTACCGGTTTAAAATCGACCTGCTGGGGGCCTCTCTCTACAACCCCAGGCAGCGTGGGCAGGGATCGGCTTTCGCCACAAGCTCTACGGGACACTGCGAGGTGCAGAAGTGTGCCGTTTCAAAACAAAACTAAACCCGACTGGGTTCAAAGGGGGTGAACCCCGTCCAGTGACATGTACAGTGAGTAACCGGTAACTACTGGGCCACTGATCGCTGGGCAAAAAATGGCCACAGAGCATATATGTATCAAGGCAAGGGTGGCCGAAGAGTAATGCCTGTTGGCGTTAATATAACGCTTCAAACTTTATGCACATCCTGTAGGGTGCAAACGGTTTAGATTGTTATGGCAAAAAGGTCATCCCAATAGATCGCTTGAGATTAAAGCCTGCATGCCACCGTCCCCCACATTCTGTCAAATGCACGTTTTATGGGACAAATGGACAAAATATTTAATAAAGAAATCGACTGGAATTTTTCATTCTAAACGTATGTATGCGTCTGTGTGTGCGTAGTGATTTACAGCTGTGCGTTGGCCAGGGGGCGAAAAACACTACAACACTTAGCTGCCCTTTATTGAGTCCCAATACGGCCATCCGGTTCAGTTATATATTAATAGAGGAATGGTTTCTAACTCATTGTTGTCGTTGCGTGTGCCTTGTGGCCTTTGCGCCCCTGACGGGGGGGAAGAGAAGGAAACACAACTCCGGGGTCCGCAACACGACGAAATTCCTCACCCAAACGACCTAATGATTACAGAGAGTGCGCCGGATTGCGAGCAGAATTCGGCGACTGGCTGCGATTTCGGCGCGAGGGGCGTGACACCTGAACGTGTGTGTGGAGGAATAGGCCTCACCGGGCCGGTGCTTTGTGAACATGGCAGAGGTGTGATTCAAAGAGCCCTGTTTATTCCTGTGCTGCTGCTGCTGCTGGTGGGAGTGCGCTACGGGCTGCTGCCAGCGACCACGATAGAGCGAGCATCAGCACAGTGCACACCGCCGCTTTCTCTCTCTCTCTCTCTCTCTCGCTTTCTCTCTCTGCTGGCTATTTTTAGAGAGGAGCTGGGGGAGGAGGAGGAAGAGGAAGAGGAGGGAAGCAGATTTCACATTTTCCAGCCGGCCCTATCGGCTCCGACATCGCTAGGCGCAACGCAGTGACAAGGAGAGGGGGAAGTGAAATCTGATTCCCCGCACACGCACGCACGCACACACACACACACGCACCCCCCCCTCCTCCCTGCCCCCCCTCCCACACACACACATGCACCAAGTCACAGACTCGCCATTAACTTTTGCATTAGGCAGGGTTCAGCGGAGACCTTTCTGTACATCACATGACAGGGCCGGGGGTTTCACTATACCGAGCGGGGCCCTACGTACGCCAGCCGTGTCCACAACTGCACACGCTCGCACAGCGCTAGCTAGCTAACTAGCCCAAGTTGTGTGCTGATGATGACACACACACTTGTGGGCCGTAGTTCATCCATGAACATTTGGGCGTGATGCAACATGAATTCCCACGAGTCACCGTGGGCTTCCATTTGCATGGGGTGGAGGGGGGTATGTGAGGCGTGTGTGTGTGTGTGTGTGTGAGTATGGGGGTGGGGGGTGTCGCTTGAGATACTTAGGGCAGAGAAAGTGCATGCTGGAGATACAGACTCCGCCCCCAAAGGAGGAGGGGAAGGCTAGGCAGGGGGGGGGGAACACGGCCGTGGTAGGTGGGGGGGAGCCGAATGAGAGTGATCAAACGAAGGAGGGAGGAGAGGCGAGGGGATGCCGGTGAATTCACCCCGTCGCCACGGCGACCACCGAGCCCCCTACGGTGGAGGACGTTCCTCCCAGCATGCATTTCCTCACCCTAACAGTGAGAATCTGTGCGACGGGATTCACCATTTTGTCAGCCGTGAGCTCCCCCCCCCCCCCCCCCCCCCGGGCGGGGGGGGGTGGGGGCGGCCGCCCCACCCGCCCCCCCGGGGGCCCCCC
>JAOTIX010000001.1:11924177-11934381 GCA_027123715.1 Gaidropsarus macrophthalmus
CCCCCCTCCACACCACCATCACCACAACAGCAGCAGCAGCAGCAGCCATGTAACCCAACCCAACATCCGTCCCTTGCTCTTATATGTCACGGTTCCTCTCCACCCATCGAGAGCCGGTAGTGGCATCAAAGCTGAGATGGAGCACAGCGGACAGCGCGGCTGCACATTTTACGACCCACCCGCATGGGGGGCAGCTGACTGTACGTACACGCATCAAGTCCCCGTCTGCCACACACCGACCAACCCCACTCTGGAACCCCTAGCCTGGGCGGGCTGCCTGGTTGGTCTGCATAACCCCGCAGCCTTGACCCACAGAGCGGGGGCGCGTTCACCCAGCCCGGTGACACCATACGGCTAGCTGTGGCGGTGGTGGTGGTGGGGGGGCTCCGGATTCCAGCTGGAAATTGTGTTCCCGGCATCGCCCGCCGGAACGCAGGCCGCATGGCGCTCTTTGATGCTGAGCATGACGCTCACTGTGGAATCCCAAAGGCAACCCGAAATTCCTGCTGGAGCTTCCCGGCTGGACCAGGGCACCGTTAATCCAAAATGTAATCACCGGTGAACCGTCTGAGGAGCGGGCTCCTGGGCGGTGCTCCGGGGGCCTCGTGGAGGAGAGGGGGGGGCTGAGCGTGAATCATTAGCCCGGGGCCTCGCAGCCTAGTTCCTCCGTCGAAAGTAGAGCAGGAACCCGAGGCTACAAAACCACTACGCTCACGCAAAACAGAATCCCTCCCACAAGACGAGAGCAGGCGCCCCCGCACCCGCACTGAAGAGCAGTTCAGACCGAGAGCGCTTAAATGACTAGCATCCCAAAATGGTGTGAAGGGGAACCTCAGCAACGCGTTGTTCATCTGGGTCCGCAGAACATCTTCAGCTAGCCGACCTCTAGGGGGTTACTGTGCTGAAGGTGTAGCCAAAATGTCTTTATCCAATTATTGATGCATACAGGAAGCTCCATGCTGTGGGGATTCAGCATGTGCATCACATTTTAGACGTAAACCAGACCATTTACAAGCATGGGCACTTCACTTGAGTCCAGTTACACAATCCTGGCTGGATTAGCAATGGTTGTCGTCTTGTGCTTCAGTGGTACTGCGCAGTCGTGAAATAATGATATTTTGGTGATACCCGGTCTTTAAGATACCCCAGACTTTAAGATTCGGATTGAAAAGGATTATTGCGATCAGTATGTTCAGAACCATCTGCATTTGTTATTATTATTGTATAATAATAACCTCATAATTCCCTTCCATCCTATTCATAGGAAAGGGGAATTCCACAGATATACAATTTCTTTATGCCTCATTGACTGGAGTGTGTGCAACACACGGATGAGATGTCCAGAACTGGCCTTGATCTATCGGAATGGATCAAGGTGGGCCAGGGAAAAATAGAGGCAACAGTGGAGTACCTCATTGACCAGGAGACCCGGAGTTGACTAGGACAATTCTGGTTGGGTTCAGCCCAAGTGATAATACACTTTGCCGAAAGACCCAGTCTTACGGGTCATGAAGCCATCTTAAGCTATCTTACCAGGGTAGTATTGAGACTTGTGAGTAATGAAAAGCCCAAGTATTGTGCTGACCATTACGCTGGAGTCCTAACCTAGCTGAGGGAAACTCCATCTGCAGTCAACGCACTGAACCAATCAGGGCAATACAGAATATTTAGCCCTGCCCTATACTTCCATTTTGGCTGGCCTGGTCCCACAACACAAGCCATGAAAACACAACAATGAAGTTTCATGTTGCTCCAGAGTTGAAAAGGCTTGGTGTTGCCCAGTGTTCACCATTAGCATGAAGGCATTAGCGGCAGGTTGTATGGGCACAAAGTGGGCCACGGTGCTCCTTTATGTACAACCGTGGCCATTCAACTTTTTGCTCTGGACTTAAGACGAAAATGGCTATTCATAAGGACTTCTTTCATAAAACCGGAACAACAATTGAACCTTGAAGGCCAACAAAAGATCAGGAACTTATGGTCTAGGACACTCTTACACTAGACATTCTGCTTGACAGCTACGGGACAAGGCATGGGCTCCATTAAACACTGGTGGTGGACGAACCTCAGGCCTGCAGGGGAGAGCCTGGGCCTAGCAAATGGCTCTTATACGACAGCACTGACGACACACGCAGCACAAAGGCCTTTCACAACTAGCAAGGTCAAGTCCACAAGAGCACTGGTGAATAGAGGACCCTTAAGAATTAAAGTACAACGTTGAGTTAAGGTAAAGCAGATGATCGTACACTATTGACAATGCTTTGGTCATTCATTCATTCATTTATTCATTTATTTTCTTTGGATCAAAAAGTGTTTGTTTTGGGGTGGTTACGTTCTCATTTCATCATATGGGGGATGTTCAATTCAAAGCGAGTGTGAATAAAACAGCGTAAGGCACATTAAAACCACAATGCACCCATACATTGGTTCATGGTATCTGATGAGAGTCAGGTTCGGCATGCTGCCCTTAATCCTATATACCGCACACAGCTATTCAGGAGAAACACGTATCCAATTAAATCACTGAAGGGCGATAGATTTTGGATAAAGTAAAGTATTGCTCATGGGCAGCAGGAATACATTTACTCGAGGATGCCCGAGCTCTATATAAATAACCAGCAATGAGCGTCATCAACACATTCTGTCACTCATTAAGTCTCAATCACATTTCACATCATTCACAGACTCAACACAATGTGAAAAAGAGAATATGTTTTTTTCCCCCCTAGAGGCTGCCACTCCAGAAAAAAATGCCTTCTCATAATTATCAAAGACAAGTAAAGGCAAAGACAAAAATGTTCACAACAACTCGTTACTCACATACGCAGGACTCGTGGCATTTGGAAGGACAGGGTCTGATGAAATCAGACGTAACATCGATGGGGTGGTTGAGCGTACAGTTGCATTGATTGATTAGCAAAACATTCCATGATGCCATATACACCAAGTAAGCAGAGGGCATTGTGGGTACACACAACAAAGTCTTGTCTTGCGCAGATCACCATCTTTACCTTTCAGCTCATAGGACACAAGGTGGAAAATGACTTCCAGTAAGAAAACTAACTAGTCACTGCTACTCCTGGACAAAGTCTGACACCCTAACTCTTGGCCATGCTCGAGAGGAGAAATGGCTAGTTTGTGCAAAGGGCTAACTGTTTATGTAACGATATGATTAGCAGCTAGCACTTGGGAGAAAAATAACAGACTTACCTCAAAAGTCTCAGAGCATGCAGAAGACAAAAGCTATGGGATACCGGGAATGGCATGGACAAACAATAACACATCCTAAAGATTTACATTGAAGGGGAAACTTTCATTTATTGAAGGGGATTCCGATGCATCCAAAACAACCGGGTGCCTATCTGCCTTAACGTGGGGTCAACGCCGGTCAGATTTTCACAATGGCGCACGTTAACAATGGTATGGTTTGTGCTTGGGCAATACGTCCAACAAGCTATAGAGACGTGGACCCGACCAATGAAAATACACTGAGAAAACAGTCCGCCTCGCCTCCAGCCAAACGCATGTCATGTGTTTGAAAGGCACAAAATAAACTCCATTCAGTGCATTCATAAATGCCCCCGCTTCCCCTCCAACTTTGCGCCTCTCGCCCAGTTTCTTAAAAAATGATTGGAACAAGAGTGTGAAAAGTCACATGATAAACAGCACATTGGCTGTTATTTAAGTGACTCTGGAGAAAGGAGGGAGAGGGCGAGAGACACAATGACACAGACAGACATGACAAGAGAGAGAGAGAAAGACGGCAAGCTAACTAACTAACTCAGGCTGTCCTGTCCCGTCATCTTGGAATTCAGGTTTGGTCACATTTCCGTGTAGCAGTCAAGTCTAATGGCCGGAGAATGTAAATAAGAGAGCGAGGCTCCCATTATTCAAAGCAGAGGCGGTTCTGAGAATCTCCCCACTGCCCGTCAATACGGCACGCCCCGAGAGCGGCCAACGGGCCGGGCCCGCGCCGATGACACCGAGCGGGGAACCGGGGTCCGCAACGGTCCTGTCGCCACTCATTTTGCCTATTCAAATCAGTAGTCCACCAAGCTAGTAGCCAGGGCTCGAAACCCCAGGCCGCCTCCGGCACACCAACTCTCCCTCACTGGCGCATCAGAACCCTAAGCTGGAGCTTCGTCCTGGTGGTGGGGGTGGACATATCTTGATACCGCTTGGCCTGGTAGTTGGGGGTGGGGGGGGTTCGATCCGGGTGCGATGTGGCTAGAGTGCGGGCCGGAGAGAGCAGGCTAGTCACATGCTGCTGCCCCGCGCTATAAATAAACAGGCCCAGGCCCGGGGCCCGCTTGTTGGTACTGGAATACACATGCACTTGGGTTTCTGGAGAGGAAGCTGGGCCGGGCCTTGGACACCTGCCCCCCTCCGCCAACAGAAACATCCAGGACATCCACCCATAACAGACATGGCGATGGAGAAGGCCCCTCCTGGGTTTGAAGAGCCTATGATTGTGTGAAGTATGGACGGGGGAGGGTTGTGGTGGGGGATGGTAGTGCTAAATAGGTCACGCAGGGTATGACGGTCTAATATATATATAGATTATACCGATAAATGACATCCTCAATGACACTGTTAAGAAGGCTTTATTTAGATGTTTCATGAATAGCACACTACACACTGTGGGGTGAAGTGTGTGAACTATAGCCATAGCATGAAGGACGAATAAGCCAATGGAGGGCAGGGCTGTACATCAGCAGATGGGAGCCCAGGGCAGTGGGATACAGGCTCCTGTATTGGGATGAGGTCAAACATAGCAAGAGGGGAACTCTTTCGATCACAGGTGAACTACACCGACAGTGATTCTTGTCAAGTATGTATGTTCATCTGTTTGGGGAAAGTACCAAATCAAACCCCTTGTGGAGATGTTCTTTGACCTGAAAAATATAACCTAGATTATAATTTCCTGGTCCAGATGAGAACTGGGTTGGGACACATTTGTCAACATCTTTTTATGAAAATTCAAAATGTGTTCATGTGCGAATGATAGTGGACTTTGATCATGATGGAGACTTTAACACAGCTTACAGCAGATCATGAGACATGCGTGTGAAATAAGGAGTATCACTGACCAAACCGCATAATCCCACAGGCTCAAATCCCACACACTGTCAGGATTTAATCCATGACCCGTTCGGTCCTTGCATGGATGAGGGACAAAACAACAAAAAATTAGCCCAATAAAATAACCGGTAATCAAAATCAGAAAAATCCCTTCCAGAAAATCAGATGATTCATGCGTTAGCATATGCTCATCATCATCGCAGGGTGACATGTGGGGCTAACGCTCTGGGGTGCGGGTGCATCCAGAGAAGAAATACCGTTTAAACACTGCGTCTGAAATCCCAAGGTAAAGAGGCACGGGCGCTGTGCGCGTTACCCAACACCTCGCCGGAGCGAGGCGGCGCTGTGGGTCACAGCCGGGTCAGTCGCTGGAAACAATCACATCCAGATAGAGGTGATGTCAGGATCGTCACGGACGACATTTAGAGGGAGTTTGCACATGGGATTTAGTCAGGTTTCTAAGGGCTGTAGGGGGGAGGAGGGAGAGAGATTGCACGCTCTTGCTTGCTTTCTATAACCTGTAGACAATGGTATGCTCGCTGTGTTACTGGAAACAATAGTGTGGTTTCATGTCTGTCCTTGCTCATGACGAACAAATGAGTAAGTCAGAAAGTTATGATACAGTCGCAGACATACTTGGTCCACTGCAGCTACTGTACTCTAAAGTCAGACCAGTGGATTGAGCAGGGAGCAGCTCATGGCTGCAACACACATGCACACTAAAGAAACCGTAATAATAACAGGCTAAATTACATGAGTTAAAACCTCCATTTGGGGTTTTATAAAACAGACACAGATGTAAACATTAGTACATGATTATAACAAGGGGATTAGACATGAAAGCAAGCAACTGTGCTTTATGAGGATATCTAGGGCAACTTAAAGTTCTGATTTAATGTGACACTTTTTGGTACATAATCTGATATGTACATCTTTGAATGGAATAATATCAAGTAGCAATGCTTAGCTTATTAAAGCTAGTACGTATTCAACACTGCCATGAAGCAAGCAATATCCAGAAAGTCTGATAGAAAGATAGAAAGACTTCAGGGTACACCCCACAAAACTCAAGCAACACAATATAACCAATATATATGCTTTCATATAACGGTTCCATTCATACAACTGAGCTATTGCTCCACAAATGCAGCATATATTCTGTTATAGAAAATGCCAAAATTAGAATAACGAAGATTTGAGGAAACCCTTAGACCGGTCTTCTAAAAAGATGATGAATTTGCAACGAGGGGAGGGTAGAGAGTGGAAAACATAAAATACAATTGAGGACGACATTTAGATGGACCACAACATATGTATTACAATGGATCTATAGAGCGGTACCATTCAACAGCGTTTCAGCCTACAGTGTGTTATGTGCAACACCCCATTCACCACCATGTTGTCATACGACGGAGCACAGCTTTCTAAGTACATAGGCCGTATCCGCAATCAAACCTCCAACAATGTCCCATGTGATTGTGTGACTTCATTACATGTCAAATCAAAGAAATCCGGTCTGCCAACCCCGAACGGTTCCGATGCTAGGCAGCTGTCTTTCTCAGGGGCTGAGCAAAAGCGGTGATGAAAAGGCTTTGAACGCCATCTTGTTGGTTGCAGCTGCTTGGGGCCTGAATACAGGAACCCATTCATTCGGGAGGGAGCGGGCACACTGCTAACATGAATCCATCTTTGTGGACTCGCAAACACAAATAGCTCTTTTCAGACACACGGCAAACTTCTGACGTGATTAAGATATCAGCGACGATCTGCAATGAATTCGCTAAGCGCACCCTCAGACAATAATACAATAGTCATTCCTCTCAGCGATGCAGTGGATCCTATTTTCTCTCTCTGGCGGTGCCAGCTAACCGCAGTGTTGCTACCTGCGACTGCATTTGGACTAAAAACAGGGTGGCCTATCCGGATGCCCTTTTCGTGATTGATCAGCAGTTATGTGATTGATCAGCACAAGTATGATCTTCAGTAACGACACATTTGTGACTAGAACGGAGCCGTTTCCCATGCCCAACTGGTCCCACTGGGGTTTATGGTTGAGCGCCACAAAACCCAGTGGGCCCAGTTGGGCATGGCTTCTCAGGTATCCGAACAAACACAGCGCTCCGCAAGCAGGTCTCAAGATAAACAGATTGAAGGAATCCAATTAGAATACCACCTTCTCATCGTATTACACGCAGAGGACCAAATGAGGCACAATTGGATTTAAAACAAACATTGTGTACCGAAACCAGCACCGCTTCAACCCCATGTCCGATGCCGTGCATTTCTACGGCGCTTCACTGACCAGTTCTCGACGGATTTGGGTGATTGTATAAACGCTGCACTAATCGCTTAAGAACGTTGTACGAATATCCAGAAGAGTGGGCTCAACGGTGAGCCATTTTCCGGTTTTGACACCAACCCAAGAGAGAAAGAAGTGCTGCATTGACAACACCCGCTACCAAATCCAAACTGCCACTACATTAATTACGCACAGTATGATGGTTAATAACCACAACCTGTATTTTGCAATCCGAATGTGGACACCCTTCGCCTAACTAACCCCCTTATAAACGGTGCTTGGCGAACACCGTGTCCGCGGCGCAAGGGACTATGTTAACGTTACGTAAAGTCTCAGACTTAGTGTTTCGCGGAGCGTTTTTCAACAGACTGAAATATCACCATATAGCTAGAAATACATACGAATATGAAAAAATGAAAAAACGATCGCGGTCGGCAGACCCGACACCGAGATTGACCTGGCTAACTTGTGTGGAGAGGCTGCTGTGAAGAGGGGGTGGCGGTGTTGACTCTGGTGGTGGAGAAGTGGCCATTTTTACACTCCCTTCGTTGTCATTTGCATGATGCTACAGTTTCCATGTGTGGAACGAAAAAACAACAATTTACATAACTAGTTGCTATGTTGGCAACACATCCACCTGCAGGTATTTCCCCGTTCTCTTTTGGTGGAGTTGTTTCACAAAACAAATACCGTAAAGCCTGCCAATTTGGCTTACTTTGGTACTTAACTAGCTACATCAACCAACAGACCACTAGTCTGCAGCCTTTTACAGACGTCCGTGAAGTTAAGATATATGTCACGGAGGGTACAAACTGGCCGATAACGACCAAGTAGTGTAAAAAGATTAACGACCAAGTGAAAAAGGTAGTGGATCCGGGACATAAGGTGTGCTAGTAGCAGCTAACTTGGAAGGCTGTCATTAACTAACCTGACAAATAACTGAGTGCTCACTAGAGGTTGAACCAGCCGTTGCTGGTTAACATTTTTAATCCACGATACTGTTGTATAGAGTCCATCTCAAATGATTCTTGGATTAACGTTTGGTTTTAAGCCCTTTACTTGGCATCCAATATTAAGATAACAGTGCCCCCCCACCCCCCACATACTCTTTGACAGCAACGACTTGGTAGCAACAAGCTAACGATAGCAAGCCTCTGAGCGGGCAAGGGACATAACTCAACCTCAATGCAAGACCATTTCCCCATGTTTCGGCTTCAAATAGACCCAGCACGGCTGTACAAGTAGTCCACCAACAATTTAAGGATCTTGAATTGTCTTACCCGCTTTCACTCAAGGGTATCCGTCGTTTATATCACATTGACTGGAAACAGCAAAGATCGACTCTCGTCTCTCCTAGCACAGATTTAGCCAGTGAGCTATCGAGGAGCGGCACTCCCCGTTCCCAGTTTTCGATCCGCCGAGGGGGGAGACACACCGGCACAGAGACGAATACGCTTTTTTTCACACACAAATTAGGACGTTTTCTTCTTCTGCAATGGTACAGGTTTTCCAAACTTGTAAATGTTCTTCCAATTCAAAGCACCCTTTTCCCAGTCTGAAATCCTTCTCGTCTTTCCCACCGTCGTCCCCCTGTTTCTTCCTTCACACCAGTATCTCAGACGCTTCCTGCGGCCATCAAACAGCAGAGATGGGCGCGGCGGTAACCCTGCTCTCAGCTCCGGGAAACCCCACGTTACGCACGCGTCATAACGCACGGCAAGGGTCGGAGACCACTCCACATCGGATCATTACGCCGGGAAATAGTGCCACCTTTGGCAAAGCTTTTATACCTATTAAACATTTACCTACTACAAACCTTTACCTACTACAAACCACCCTCCCGTTTTTGTCACGACTGATGTGGAATAGTTTCCTTTTTAGATTGTCTGGAGACTAGCTGCATTGGTTATAAACTGGATAGGCCCTTATCATAATATCTCCCTTACCATGTAGGTCTTTTAAATACAGAAAATAGAAAAGAAGGCTTATTGTTGTGAATGTGCGTGTATAGTTAGAACAAACGGCGCATGATTTGCAACAAAAAAAAACATTGTGAAATTTGCCTACAGTACGCTACCTGGCCAATGGACAAATGCAAATAGATCTCAATACAACATTTCCTTCCTAACAAAGGACGCAGTGGTTCACATAGGTTCACTCTACTGCTAGTAATGAACATATCATACTATAATAGTAACATATAATACGATATATTACTCAACATGAACTTCTTCAGCGGATTATTCGGCCTTATATTGAATATTTGTTGTTGAGCGGTTCAGAACTAGGTTGCCAGGATCTCGTGCCACAGTAGGCGTACTCCCAGAGGCTGGCGGAGTGCCCTTGGGCTTAGGCATTACTTGGCGACCTCGAACACCGTAGCCCCGCCTGTCACTCCTGGGAGGACACAGTAGACTTTCTACTGTAAACAAGACTTTTATAAGCTTCAAAATACGTAATAAACTACGATGATGATTATGATAGCCAATTCATATTAGTTTTATTGAAGGTGGTAAGTTAAGTTGCTTTTGTTGTCACACACACACACAAGGCACAGTGAAATTGGTCCTCTGCATTTCACCCATCACCTGCACAACACAGCACACACACACACTGTGCAGGGAGCAGCAGCGGTGCTGTGCCCGGGGTTAGGTGCCTTGCTCAAGGGCACTTCAGCCGTGGATATTGAGAGTCACCCTTCCCACCCACATTTTTTCTCCCTCTGGTCCCGGGAGCCGAACCTGCTACAAGCCCGGCTCCCAGACCATTAGGCCACGGCAGCGGCCTTATCTTTTTCAACTGTGTTTTGTGTGGTTGTTGCAC
>JAOTIX010000001.1:12008735-12021854 GCA_027123715.1 Gaidropsarus macrophthalmus
AGAGAGAGAGAGAGAGAGAGAGAGAGAGAGAGAGAGAGAGAGAGAGAGAGAGAGAGAGAGAGAGAGAGAGAAGGCAAAAGTAAACAGAGGGAGGATAAGAAGGGGGCAGAGGGCAAGAGAAACAGGAAGAGAGCAAGAGACAAGGAGAGAACAGTGTGAAACAAAAGGTGACAGAACAGGGAGAGAGGGAAAACAGGGAGAGAGAGGGAGAAAGAGAGAGAGAGAGAGAGAGAGAGAGAAAATGGGGAGAGAGAACAGGGAGAGAGAACAGGGAGAGAGAGAGAAGGAACGTGAGACAGGAAGGAAGAGGAAGACAGAAAGGTAGACCAAGGGGAAAGCAAGTGTACAGGAAGAGAGAGAGAGGGAGAGCATTCAGGGAGTGAGAGAGAGAGAGAGAGAGAGAGAGAGAGAGAGAGAGAGACAGAGAGAGAGAAAGAGAGAGAGAAGGGGTGAACAAGGAGAGGGAGAGAGAAGGGAAAGTGAGAACAGGAAGGAGAGGGAGACAGAAAGGTAGACCAGAGTGAGGGGTCACAGAGAGACCATGGTACCTCATTGCCTTGTCAAACTGTTTAAATACAAACATGGAGGACTATAAAATAGCCATCCAACATCAAAGGAATGGAGCAATGCTATTTCACCAGAGGATTGGGCCCACCAGTATTTAATTGCCAGATGGCATTTTGTTAAATGCACCAGCGTACTCATCACTCATGGACAACTTTCTACAACAATGATGCCGTCTTTCCACCGACAGGACCAGCTGGCCTCGCCTCGACTCAGCTCGCCTTTTTTGCATTCCCATTACCGATACCTGGTTCCTGCTAAAGTGGTGCTTTTTTTAGTATCACCTTTTTAGTATCACCTCCATTTAAGTTCCAACCGAGCTGAGCTGATACTTCTGTGTGACGTAAGCTGGGAGACGGCCACTGATTGGACAGAGAGTGACGCCACTTCACGACTCGTGACGAACGCGACGTACGAGCCTGACGCCCGCTACCTTTAAAAAACTAGCATCTGCGTTCAGTCGACATAGCGACCACTGATCAGCACAGAAGGAACAACGCGCAAGAACACACCGTGGACAGTGGCAACGTGCAACATCACCTCCAAGTCATCACCTCCAAGGCTACGCAAAACACAGCGTTGTGTTTTGCGTAGCCCACAGCCAGCCCTGTTTATGTGTCGCGTGGATAAGTACGTCACCGATGACGAGAGGAGAAACTAATTCTAGATGGAAACGCAACACGTCTGAAACAAAACCAAAGGAGAGCAGCGCTAAGCCGCGACGGGATGAGCTGGTACTGCCATTGGAAAGCCACCATAAATAACCTCCTACATAACCTCCTACACACACAAGGCATTGAAAAGGCCCTTCACAGTTCCATATGAGTAAGCGATCTGGCATTATTTAAAACACTGGGTGGACAATTTACAACTAAGATAGAAAATATGTACAGGGCTTTGGCAGCTGTACAAATTCTGCCGTTGCTATTTCGTACAACTTGTACAGTGACCTTGAGGAGTATGGCAACAGTACAAAAAAGTGATTTGTTCGCAGACTTCAGCCAATTATTCAGAAAAAGACAAAAAAAACATCCCCTCCTTGAACCGGCACCTTATCGTGGTGGAGGGGTTTGAGCACCAGGATGATCCTATAGAGGCTATGTTGTCCGGGGGCGCAATGTCCTAGGTGATGGGTCAGACTAAGATCGGTTCAGAAGCCCCTAATGGATGAAATATCAACAAGGACGTTTACGTCGCCCGGATTAGTGTCACCGGGGCCCCGCCCTGGAGCCAGGCCTGGGGTTGGGGCCCGCAGGCGAGCGTCTGGTGGCCGGGTCTTTGCCCACAGGACCCGGCCGGATGCAGGCCGAACGAGCGACGTGGGTCCACCCTCCAGTGGGTTCACCACCCGCAGGAGGGTCCAGAAGGGGACGGTGCTGTGTGGTGCTTTGGGTGGTAGTCGTGGGCAGAGGCCCCGGTGACCCAATCCCCTGACGGTGACTCTAGCCATGGGAACATGCCTGGACGGGAGGAGACGCCCGAGGAAGACCCAGGACACGCTGGAGTGACTTTGTCACCCAGCTGGCCTGGGAACACCTTGGGATCCTCCTGGAAGAGCTGGAGGAAGTGTCCGGGGAGAGGGAAGTCTGGGTGTCCCTGCTCAGTCAGCTGCCCCCGCGACCCGGCCCCGGATAAGCAGAAGAAAATGGATGGATGGATGGATGGATGGAAAAAAAATGTGTTACTACTATGGGTAGATTATGAGTCAACCTACGTGGGCGGCTGGAGCATTGCTCAATCCAAAAGGCCATTACTGAATTGATATAGCCTGTATGTACATACAAATTCACCATTGCCCCCAGGATTCATAACAACCGATACCCGCTGTTCAAATCCAATGTTCCAAAAGCTGCTCCAGTGTGCATTACAGGTAAAGTCTCTGCATCGCGAGTCATTTACATTCCTAAAACCCAGTGTTCAACCTTCCTCGAAGCTACGTGGCTTATCTGGTGTCAATACTGCTGAGGTTGAGTTTGAGGGCTGCCTTTTCTGGAATGGTTGGTTGCCATGAATAATGCACAAGGCCAGGGAGACTCTCATCGTCCCCTCTCAAACATGTTCTCAGTATTCCAAGGTCAGGGAAGACAACAGACCACATTCCCTCTAATTATTCAGAGTACCACGAAGCCCATTATGCACATCAGCTCTGCATCTGTTAGGCTATTCAACTCTGAAAAACGTGCTTGATATTAGCTGGCTTTACTAGCTAGCTTGTAATTGAATACTGCAATAAATCCTGCTTGTTTTTCCCTCCAAAATGTTGTTTTGTCCCTCTGGAAACCGATGGAAAGGCGAAATAGTAAATCTACACGCAAGTCAAACCCTACACATTTTTTTTATCAACAATTGGATTACAAACAATCAATATTACGATGGTGTTTTACGATGTCTTTTTGCAATTTATGACAAACCGATTAACCCCAGTAAACGTCGTTTTCCAATCAACCACGCAAAGCTGGAAACAGCACACATAGTTTGAATCTCAGTAAAACTAAATCATTATAATAGCATTCAAATTCTGTTCATTTCTCACAAAAAGGAATGCACTTGGGGTTTAAACATAACGATCACATATCGCTGTATCACAATACAGCGATACACATTACAACGGGTACATTCAGGAAAAAAGACAAAAAAAGAGGAAAAAATATTGTATATGAAACAGCCTACATGATTATCCTGTAGGAGTTTATTCTCTCTCTCTCTCTCTCTCTCTCTCTCTCTCTCTCTCTCCCCCAGCTTCACAGAGATTTGATCCGGATTTGTGTTTTGTGTGTCTATATGATGAAAGGCTGACAGCAGCTCTGTGCTGTAACAGAGACCATGAAAGATGTTCAGATGTGTTCAACACGAGATGGATGCCGTAGATACAGGGAGGGCAGCAGGCCTATTGACTGTAGCATGATTTAAAGAGTTGGGTTATCGTAAAAACCACACGCACATTACTCACAGTCAGACATGCCGACACACACACATGTACGCACACAGACACACACACCACACAAACTCAACTATCTGAATCCTATAGTAGGACTCCTTGAATCTGTGTGTGTATGGATGTCTATATCCCTCCACGAGTGTGTGGCTTTCAAGGACGTGTGTGTCTGTGTGCTCACTGAATATGATGTACGATGTATGCGTGTGTGAGTGTGTGTGTGTGTGTGTGAGTGTGTGTCTGTGTGTGTGTGCGCGCTCACTGAATATGAGGGAAGGACTCTGGAAGCGGATGAAGGCTCCACCGCTGAATCAAAGTTAGCCGCTGCTGTCCGCCTCTCCTTGCATTGTGCAGCACACACACCACACACACACACACACACACACACACACACGCTCACAAACACACAGCGTTGGCAGCGGCGCGGTCCGGCCCGCGCCGGGCTGCCAGCGTAGCGGCGCAACGGCAGCTAATTGAAAAATCCATCAGGATTTTCATTTCTGTCGATGCTGGCGAAAGCCCTCTTATTTTCCCTCACAGTTCCCAGCCATACGGCGAGAAGGAAAAAAAGGAAAACTTTAAGTTTATCAACCACCCTCTGATTGTGTTTGCGTGGATGAGAGTGTGCGTGCTCTCGCAAAAGGAGTATAAAATGTGTGCGTGTGTGGAGGGGGGGGGGGCAGAGAGGATGAAAGACCTACTTGCCTGCAAATAGTGCTTCCTCCTCCGATTAACTGCATGCTTTAACAAGATTGTGTGGGCTAGGGTTGGTGCACAGAGCTTCAGCTGCTCGCGGCTCATTAAACCCAGGGCCTGCCCTACATAGACGGAGGGAAGGGGGGAGAGAGAGAGAGAGAGAGGCAGAGAGAGAGAGAGGGAGAGAGGCAGGGAGCGAGGCGAGACTCACCCGCACAGTGGCGAAATCAACCCCGCGAACCCCGTCCACTGTAAACGATCACCCTCTCGTGATGACTAAGGAGGGAGGGGGAGGGAGGGAGGGAGGGGGAGAGAAGGGGAGAGGCTGGAGGAAGAGAGGGCAAGATAAACGGTATCCTGTGTGCATAGAGGCAGAGGGGGAGAGAGAAGGGGAGAGGTGGGGGGGGAGGAAAGAGACACCCTATAGCGAGGGGGGAAATGGAGCAAGATAGAAATGTGCCCTGTGTGAGAGAGGGAGAGATGGGAGGAATTAGAGAGGAGATGGAAGAGAAAGACGAAAGAGAGAGAGTGTGAGTGTGTGTGAGAGAGAGATAAAGGAAGAAAGAGGGAGATATTTATAAAGAGAGTAGGTGAGGGCACGTGGCTGTATAGAGCAGGTGCAGGTCTTCTGCGGTGAGGAACTTCTCATGGCATGCGCTGAAATTGTCTCACCTGTCATCTCAGCTTAGCTTAGCACAGAGAGACAGAGAGAGACACATGACAGCAAGGGTGGAGAGAGACACACAGACACACAGATAGACGGACAGACAGAGTCGAAGAAGACAGAGGAAGAACAGAAAAAGAAAGATGGCGGCCAACTGAAAAGTGAACCCAAGCACTTCTGACAGTTGGCAGGGGATTCTGTTTCCTCCCTCTCATCCGACGCCACTGCCGGTGAAATAATGAGCCTCACTCGGTGGACGGGTGGGGGGGGGATATGTTGTCTTGTTCTCCAGCGCTACGGGATTCAAAGAATTAATGGTGTGATGTAACAGCCCCAAACGTCTGCCAACATGTGCGATGAGAGGAGACCTGAGCATGGAAGCCTGAGTGAAAAGAAATCGCAACTTCAAACGAATCACTTAGGTCCAAAGTTTTCGTTTGTACGTTTTTTCAAGTGGGAAAGGTGGGCCTATGGATCCCATAATATAGGGCAGTGGTGGGCACTGTGTGTGTGTGTGGGGGTGTGTGTGTGGGGGGGGGCAGCAGTCTACAGAATGGGAGGAAATAAATAAATAAATAATTTAACAATTTTTATGATCACAAGTAAAAAAATTAACATTCCCCTCCATGTCGAAGTAAAAAAAGTAAAAGAATTAACATTCCCCTCCATGTCGAAATACAAATGGCTAGACTATTACAACACACAAACAACCAAAGAGTTTCATTTCAAATCGACCAATACGGGGGTAGTATTTTTAGCCTTTTGAGCCACTTCAAGGGATATTTCAGAATTTTGGACATTGGACCGTTGTGCTGTGGCGGGTAAGTGGGTTTTTATTGGCAGGCTTGTGCTTTCACTTACACTAGCATAGCGCTAGCCTAGCACCAGCGAACTAACCCAACTGGAAGAACTGAACGAAATGTGTTGAAAACGTCTCCAAAGATAAATAAAACCCTGGCTCACTTGGAAATGAGGTCCAATGTCCAAAATGGCAGAATATCCCTTTAATAAGCAAGTGATACTACATTAGTGCCCGCTAGGGTTGCCAACTTTGTCACTAAGGAATACTGGACAAAAGGTGGCCAGTGTGTGTGTCTGTGTGCAAAAGGTCCTTCTTGAGCGCCTAGACACGCAGGCCGCCCCCGCTTTTACTGTCTTCACTGTCTTAAATAATAAGATACTGCAGTTTGATCCTCGAGGCCAGAACTATGCCATCGCTCGTCCTTTATGTTCCGGTCACACGCAGGTCGTGATGTCACACCACAGTAAAAGCTGCTTTTGAGACAAGAGGCCCACAGAGCTGTACGTGCTGCGGGCCTATGTATTTCACCTATAACAACTCATTCCAAGATAACACCACCACCAACCCCACCACCACCACCACCACCACCCATTAACATGTAGAAACCCTGCTCTGTGTTCGCTGCACTTACAGAGGCTTTCACACTCCGCTGAAAGATGCTCTCAGCCATCTTAGCGGCGCGCTTTTAATTTGGGAAAACACGTGGAAAAGGCCCTCATGCATTATTTTATGCACTCTCCCCGCCATCGCTTTGAAAGCCCAGAGATGCATCTGTTCATTACCGGCTTTCACTGGGCAGATGGGGACGTAATGAAATCGCTCATTTTATGGCTGCACTTCGGAACTACTTCAGGTGAACCGTGAACACGTACAGATGAGTTGAACACGTATGTAGATGACTGTCTGTTCCGTCTGCGTGCGGGATCACTCTGCCCTAGCCGCGTTGCAGCCTGCTGCATACTTGTAGCCTGCTCAACTAGTCTGTCTAGTCACTCAGTCTGTCTGCCTGCCAGTCTGTCCGACGGTCTGGGTTTTTCCGACTGTCTGCCTGTCCATCCAGGTTTGAACTTTCATAAATGCAGAAGTCCACATCGAGATCCGCCACCCAGTTTGCGTTCGGAGTCAAGATGGCTGCCAGGTGGCGACGGCATCATGAGGTCCTGCTGGGTAGGAAGGAGCAGGACAGTCACACTCACCACCTGCTGTGACTTAACACCAACAACCACATGACTATTCATTGATTGGTGATGTGAGTGGCGGGCCATTCTGAGGTATTAAGGTTGTTTTAAGCTTGTTGCCCTGACAAAAACAAAAACACACAAATATGGATACAGATGTACATACATACACACAGGGTATACACTCCCCATGGATATAGGACCAGAGGTCAGAGGTCAGGGGTCAGCCCCGTAGGGGAGGGTGCTTAAAGATTTGATGTGGTGACACGGGGCATCCCACTATCAGCCGTACAGCCAATAAACACTAGGTATGCTTTTAGTCGTGTAACGGTTACTCACGGTCTGTGTTTCAACCCCGGAGCACTTTGCATGAACCGCCTGAAGCTGTTGTAAAGAAGGACAAAAAAACCAGCTAATGGACTCAGCGAGATGTATTCAGGGAGGGCTCCCAAACCAAAAAATGTAATACGGACATCTCCTTCTGTGCCTTTGTCTCAGTCCCAACAGTTGCTACGGCGACAGTATTTGTTTATTAAATTCAGGCTAATGCGTTAGCATATGCCTTTAGCATCCTGCGTAGCAGCAGCCCTAAGGGATGAAAAAGTACACAAACTCTGCCACATCTGAATCTCTGAATCTCTGTGAGAATATTTCAGAGTGATAATACCTGGCCCTGAGTCTGAGAACACGAAAAAGTATGCATGTATATGTCAAGTATATATATATATATATATCGGAGAGAATTATAATATTTTTGACAGGCTAACTAATACTTCAAACACCACTGCCATTACACTACTCCTGCCTCCAATTTGAAGCCATGGTCTGCCACGTAGCATTTGGCTCCATCAACCTCCTTATCTACATCCAAATAGACCCATTGATTTATTACCATATATAATAGCTTCATGGAGGAAACATGGATCTGCGAGTACGTAAGTGCTAATGTGACGTTATAATAACATGGAGTGGAGATGGCTCCGAGCCCGTTGACGTGAGAGCGCTCCATGACAGCGTTCCAACAATAAAAGGATTTCCCATAGCCTCACAGGAGCCTGCATGACACATCACGCCTTCACGTCCGACCAATCACTGTCCTGGTCATTATGGAGTAATGATAACGCAGATAAAGCTAATTATCATACAAAGTAATCACAGAGTGCTTGGCGTCGGAATTAATGGACCTTAATACGCGGTCTCATTTCAAACAACACACGCTTAAGGCCCAGCTCTCTCCACGATAAACCGCTCAGTCCTTTTCACCACAATACGTTCTAACCGGAGCGGACAAAAGGGTTCTAAGTGGGTTTACACTGAGCGCCAAACCCAGGGAGACTTCACATTCAAGTGGCCGGGCTGAGACGCTTTGAGAAACGTCGAGACTTCACCGCTCAAATAAACTTTGAGTGTTCCCCGTTTGCGAGCTAACCGTCAGAACCGCAGTGTGTCGATGAAGTGGCCTTTTATCTACCGCCATGCGTTCTTATATTTTAAGCACTGCGCCGTCCGAAGAGGCCACATCGACAGTCACGCGCCTTCTTAAATGTCGAGCACAGGTTGGGAACATGAAAGTGCTGTTGGAGGAAAACCAAGTTACATCCTTTTGATATTTCAGAATGAATAATTAAAGGCTAAGCTTCGCTCGTCATGGGGGTGACGTTCACAGTGCTTTGAACAGGATACCAAGGAAATGGAGGGAAAGAGGCAAACCATATATATTTGTATGTGTGTGTGTTTGTGTGTGTAATGTATGTAGATGAATGTAAATATATGCATGCATGTGAGACTGGTTCGAGTGTGTGTGTGTGTGTGTGTGTGTGTGTGTGTGCCCCCGTGTACATGCACGCGTAAATGTGCATCAAATTCCTTGTGTGTGTGTGTGTGTCTTTTGTGTGTGTATACATGCAGTAGGTATGTATATTGTGTATGTGTGTGTCTTTGCGTGTAGGTGTACTATGCGTGGAAGGGAATGCCCCGCCTCCCCCCCACCGCCAACATACACGCACACACACGGTTTGCATAATTTCAACACACATTCAGCCACCTGTTTATAAAAGTCTTTAGAAAAAGCGTGGGGCTACACGTCTCACATGTCGTCTTACGAGTGGAGGATTTAAGAACACAAAGAGCCCCCATACTTTGCACCTTTCTCTGTCGGACCGCCTCGTGAATACAAATGGTAGCCTACCTACGAGAGCTTTGGCTAATCTCCTCATGGTTTATATGATTCCGTGTAAAACGTCAAACGTTCATTCTAAATCAATTCAGGTATTTTTAAATCGCCATGGGAGACACAGAATTGTCGCAGATGTGGAGTAGCGACAACATCAGGGAAATAAACAGAGGAGGAGGACTGAATAGATGCGACACCGCAATCATATGACAGGAAGTTCTCCGTTCCGACGTTCTGACAAAATCGTTAACAGTTCCGATCTATGCTAACATTCCGACTGCGTCGTTCGGCCAACGCCTGACGGTGCCTGAACGCTTCCCCGGCAACACGGCCTCTACAAACACAGAGAACGCCGTCTGAAATTGCCGAATACTTAATCAACAAACTTAAACCCCAAATTCCCCATAAAGTAATCGCACAACAACAAACCAGCAGCAACACAACGGCTGTTGTCCGGGGGCAGCGTGCGCTAGCACCTCAGGGCACCGGATTGTTTTTACATTGCTATTAACAATAAATCAATGTGTCATAATGAACTGCATCACATCCTTACGACCCATTATTACCATTCCTTCGTGTGTAGCTTTGTTAATGTATGTGTTGGCTCAGCACCAGCACAACAGCATGCTACGTGCAGATTGTTAAATCAATATCTCGGTGTGTCAAAAGGCAGAGGGGTAGGGAGTGATGCGCAGCTTATTGATCAAGTTAGATTATCCCTACATCTTAATAGGTTCAGGTCAGGGCCTGGGGGTGGGGGTGGGGCGGAACCTTTAATTGAATGGCATGTTTTAGAGGGGCGCTGGGCGGCGGTCGCACCTCTAGGGCCTTTGTATTTATAGGCTAGGCAGAGACACAGCTGAAGGAGATCATCTCCCGATACAAACGTCTGCCTCAGGACGACAGCCTCTTGTAAAGCTACATCGCGTACATGGGCGGTTATGTGTGTGTGTGTGTGTGTGTGTGTGTGTGTGTGTGTGTAATATGCAGCCCTGTTATGTGGTGGGTGTTTGCAGGTACATTAATCTATGTTTGTGTCTAAAAACGTGTGTGTGTCTAAGATCATAAAGATGCATGTGTGTTTTATCTGTGTGTGTCTACATATGTGCATCGCATGTGTACCTGTGTGTGAGTGTGTGTGCGTGTGGGTGTGTGTGTGTGTGTGTGAGTGTGTGTGTGTGTGTGTGTGTGGGAAGGTTACACGTTCATCAGGGGACAAAACATTGTGATCATAAAAATGGTTTGTTTATATATTGTGTGTGGGAATATGGGCATATATATCCGAGTTGGATTGTGTAATACTCCAACAAGAAAATGTTACTGTATGAGTGTGCGTCGGATGTGTGTTTGGGGCTGTGCGGATGTGTTTGTACGTGTGTGTATAATTCTATTCATGTATGTGTGTGTTTGCTTATGTGTGTTCTTGTTGCAGCCATTTAAAACAAGCCTTGTGCAAAGCTGTACTGTAATTGGTTCCAGCTGAAACTTGGTTGTAAGAGCAGAGCAAGAGCTCCTCTTCATAGGCTCTGAGGTCAGAGTTCACTGTACAAGTAGAGTGGAGCTACACCTCCATTAAATATATACTATTCCCCAAGCAGTTATCTCCGTCTTCATGTATGTTCAGACACAGGTGAAGAGAACTGCACGTTTGACTGGCCCTCGGAAAATGGTGTATTTGTTTGGGTCAGTAAAAACAAACAGAATAGCCTCCAGCTATTTTGAAGTGGTGATCATAAATTCCATTCAGGTGAGTTATGAAGATTGACAATGTATTTATTTAGCTCACTAGCAAGACTGTTAAGCTAAAAATGCGGTAGGAAATATGATGCTCCTATTTCAATATTTATGTGTGATCCAGTAAAAACTCTTTCAAACTGGACGATGTTCAACCTCAGGTGTTGTTGACAAAATGCCAAACTGAGTTCAAATCTCGTCATTTTTTCGTGTTTTCTGTTTTAAACAGCACATTTAATACGCTCCTTAATGTCCACCTGCACAAATAATTGAACAGCTGTGGTCTAATTTGGCCACCAAAGCAAATTCAAAAGGTACAGAATAAATTGGACATTGCACAAAAATAAATATCTGATTCAGTGTTTAATCAGAGCAGCCAGGAATGTTTCAACCAGAAGCAGACGAAAACTGGACTATAAGTGGAAAAAAGTATTTCTTCATGCCGTCTTTAGCATCAATCACTTCTAGTTAGCGTGACACAAGTCATTAACAAACCTTGATGTGAACTTGAGGCGAAGGCTTTCGTCCATTATTAAGGATGGGCCCTGAGATTAAAAGGATGTTTTCCTGAAATTCTAATTAGGCTTCTAAAACATCTGACCATAACAGCTTTATCAACCTTAATCACAACCTTAACACCGGACACACATGCACACGCACACACACATTTCGTGCTAAAGATTACACCGGTCGTTCCGTAACCAACACTGAGGAGCAAGCTGAAAAGCAACCGCCTTTGAATCAGTACACAATAACAGTACTTATATAAGTGCTGGAATATATAATACTGCCCACCACTAGCTCTCTCACTCACTGATATTTTCCGTCCGTGGCCCACATGGCTCTGCAGTCCCGTTTCACATGCTGCCTTCATAAATAGGACATACACAAACTGGAGCACACACTGGATTATAAAGAAACACTGTTATTCAGATACAAGGACGCACCCCGCGTTCCCATTCTCTCTCACAATGTGCGGCCCTGATAACTCGTTACATCTTCGGCCTTGGGCAGATCAGAGGTGCCCACGCGATGGAGTCGCTGATTTTCCTCCGGAGATGAGTTCTACGAACGCAGGACAAAACCCCAACGGATGAAACCCAACTGGAACATTTCAGGAGGAGGACAATACCCCAATGGGCTAACCCTAACCCTAACCCTAACCCTAACCCTAACCCTAACCCTACTAACCCTAACCCCAATGGGCTAACCCTAACCCTAACCCCCTAACCCTACCTAACCCTAACCCTAGCCCTAACCTAACCTAACCCTAACCCTAACCATAATCCTAACCCTAACCCTAACCCCAATGGGCTAACCCTAACCCTAACCCTCTAACCCTACCTAACCCTAACCCTAACCATAATCCTAACCCTAACCCTAACCCCAATGGGCTAACCCTAACCCTAACCCTCTAACCCTAACCCTAACCCTAATCCTAACCCTAATGGGCTAACCCTAACCCTAACCCTAAAATGATCATAATAGGAATAATAATTTACTTGAAATAAAATTGCATATGTTTATATGGTGCTAACTTCATTTCGTGTTGAAAGAATAATAAAAATAAATCAGTGTGCATCGTGATTATGTATCAGTATTGATATATATCAGTATTGATTGATACAATGAGATAAACCCCTACATCTCAGCTAAAGTAACTGGTGTTTTCACAGGTTGGGGTTCAGTCCGTTAACCAGTTCTACGCAGCAGGGAGGGTGGACAGAACCACGGAGAGGAAAGGGTGGGGGAGTGCAGGGAGGGTAGAGGGGAGAGGCGGGAGGGAGGGAAGCAGAGAGAAGGTGAGAGGAAGTGTGTGAGAGAGAGAGGAAGTGTGAAGGAGGGAGACGCATGAGAGCGCGCGAGAGAGAGAGAGAGAGAGAGAGAGAGAGAGCGAGAGAATGAAAGTGTGAAGGAGAGAGAAAATGTGAAAGACAGAGAGGGGGTGAAGGAGAGAGAAAGCATGACAGAGAGAGAGAGAGAGAGAGAGAGAGAGAGAGAGAGAGAGAGAGAGAGAGAGATGGTAAGAGAGGGAGGCTTCGGAGAGCTAACAGGGGGGTCCAAAGAGGAAGAAAACAAGACGAGAGAAAGGAGAGGAACATGGAAATGAAAGGACGGTGCCGTGTAACGCGCAAGGAAATAAAATGCACTCTGTCGCTTCTGGATCGCCTCTCCCTCTCCCCATCTCACCCCATCTCCAAATCTCTCTCTCACTCCATCTGACACACATACTCACATGCACACGCACACATAGCACACCGCACACACACGCACACACACGCACACATAGCACATAGCACACACACGCACACACACGCACACATAGCACATAGCACACACACGCACACACACGCACACATAGCACATAGCACA
>JAOTIX010000001.1:12923562-12935832 GCA_027123715.1 Gaidropsarus macrophthalmus
GTGTGTGTGTGTGTGTGTGTGTGTGTGTGTGTGTGTGTGTGTGTGTGTGTGTGTGTGTGTGTGTCTGTGTGTGTATCTGTGTGAGTGAGCCTACATACATGTGTGCATATGGTCTTTACAGAGGTCAGGGTTCATGCGTGTGAGTGTGTGTTTGTGTGAATGTTTGTGTGAATGTGAACGTGTGAGGGTGTGGGGGGTCCTAGCTTTGTGTTTGGGAGTTTGAGCGATAGCGGGAGAGAAAGTGCATGGATGTTTCCCTCAATACACATGTTGGTGTGTGTGAGTCAGGTTTTGTGCGTACAAAGTCTGTCATTATGATGTAATGGTATGGTACAATTAAGTGTGTAATTATGTTCACCATCTGTCATTCAGAAAGCATATTACGTTTTAATTCTGGACTTCGACGGGAGGGCAGAAAACTTGCAGTTAAAATGTCCACGTTATCGACATTTTCTAAAGAGAGAAAAGACTTAAAGACTTTATATTTGGATATTTATTCGAATAAAAACGTCTTCTGGAACACGCAACATTGTCTGGCGGAGTCACTTTTTCGGTAAGAACTCGTTTCAGCGCCAGGAACAAATGTGGTTTCTAAGTAGGTCATACTGACTTAGACGTAGACCGGAATTGTGGTCAGTTGCGATGCTCAGGGTGAAGACAGACATGGAATTAGAAGGTATCTGTGGGCGATCGCTGCTCAAGAAGCCCAGAAGAGACTACAGCAGAGCTGATGAGTTACTCTGGAGACGCCCGATACATTGGAGTCCGGGCTCAACCCTAAAAATGAATGTCTATGGAGGCGATATACGCAGGATTCAATGTGTCTGAGGCAGAACATTTTTCACCATGACAGCTAATTTCTTTGTCGCCGAGTTCATCTGTTTGACGTGGAAGAGCACCGTGCGTCACATCATGTCACTTATTGGAACTAAACTGAATCAAAGCAGAATCGTGAGTTGGCGTGTATGAATAGGCAGTAGGCATTTATCTTGTCTACATCAATTAAAAAACTGCGATGACGGTCGAAACGGACATCCTTCCTTGGATGAGTAGGCTACAGCTAATACGAGCTCAATTAACAAATACCATGAAAAGATCAGATATCTGGGGTTGGTGGTTTGAATGATTTCCTCCTGACCAGCAGTTAGGGCTTCTGGCTCATAATTAAAGCTGGGGTAGGCATTTCATTTTGGAAGCCATTTTTTGTCGTACACGTTGAAACTCTTGACATCCCAACGGCAAAACAGTATACCAAACGCTCTAGTGAAAACCTGGCATCTGTGGCTGTCGCAGGCCTGCAACAAGCTCATGGGTTCCTTGGCACTCGTGTCTTCAGATTGCTTACCCTAGCTTTAAGGGGTACGGCAGCTTCTCCCCCACTAGTCACAGGCTCTGAAACGGCCTTCAACAGCTACTCAGTTAGCGCGTGCGGTTAGCGCCCGGTTAGCACCTGCTAAGCGCAGCGGTTTTGACGGACGGCCGTACTGCTGTGCGGACGCGACATGCGTGCGCCCCACGCGCTCTTCCTCCGGGGGCCACAGCTGCAAATCAAATCTGGTTTGTGAAAGACACACTGGAGCCCAGTGTATAGGGTGACTCCGGGCCCCCGAGTCCGCTTTGACAGACTATAAATAAAACGACCAGCGTGGTCAACTTGGATGTCGACTCCGCTCCTCTGTATGCCCTGCGCATGTCCTGAGGCCGACGGATGTCGTTGGCCTCTTCGATCGTACTTGCTTTGTGGAAACAGATTCTGATACATATACTGGATCTGGCCTCATCTTATTGTATGTCCTCTTAGCTTATCTCAGATCAGCTCGAGTTGCTCTGCAGCGCTGGGCCAGTGGGCCTGAGCGCCCGAGGGCCTGAACGCCTGAGCGCCTGCTTGGTGGTTGGCTGTTGAATGGAGTTGGCCAATGACGAGCTTTAGATTTGCTGTCTGGCAGCTTCGGTAGTTAGGTGTTCAGGAGGTGTGCATGCACCTGTGTGTGTGTGTGTGTGTGTGTGTGTGTACTATACATTTCGTAAGGTTTTCGTCTTATGTAATAGGTTATCTTATTTAGTGTATATTGTTGTTTCGTTTCAAATTGAATCTTCGCTTACCTGATCTTTTTATCTTACCTTAGAGCGGACTGATTTGGTTGACGTCATAGGCCTCTATTATAGTGTATTATTTAATGTTGTCTCATCTTGACGTCATGCATCTTGACGTCACTTACATCATCTTGTACGAAGTGACATAATGTTCCTTGTTGTGGGAGAAATCAAACGGGAGGACAGAATGTTACGATTCTACTGTACATTGTTGAGAAATTGGATCCGCCTATAGGCTACCCCCACTTGCACAGTGGACGGCCCACAACGCACACACAAAGAACATGCAATGTTTGAATATCACACGAGAACACAGTGTCAGAGGTTGACATGTTTTCCCGTCTCCCCCGTTATCAATGGCGACCCTTTATGTCGCCTGGACTCTGGAGGTGGCGATAGCACCGTGAGAAATCACCAGCCCCAGTCCCGTTAATGTGCTGTAGGTGTCAGCACGCTAACCGCACCACCGTAACTCAATTGACAATTGTTGCTGAGCACACAGAGGGAGGTAGGGTTGACACGAACACCCGGGGCAGATGTGACAGAATGTCCCGTTTCGTCTTGAATCTGCCGTTTGTCTCCACTCGTCGTTCTGTAACGGAGCCCCGACAAACAACGGCTGATGTCATGTTTTAACTGCGCCGTTAAAATCTCCCCAGTCAAACACACAAAGGGCAAAGTAGCCTATATCGGGATCACCACCATTTCAAATAAGTCTAATAATATATGCGACATATTTATAAATGGCAATTGACTTCTGTGCAGCACCAAATAACATTTCGATATTTTGAAAGAGCAGGATTATACTGCTGGTCTGCTGCCACATTGTGGGCCGCATCCAAGGAGCTCAGCATCTTGCTCAAATGCTCCACTTACCACAAAGACTTAGGACATCAAACCACAACCAGCTGGTTGCTGGATGATGATGATGACCATAATAAGTCTAATAACCTTAATACATAGGCAGGCTCAAGGGTGCATATCGTTCTTTCAGGCCATACATAAATAAATAGCCTTCAAACAACATCCCGATTTAGGTAAAACCCGGATTTTAAGCTCTTTATCTCGATGTGCGTGCAGCCTACAGGGCAACAACTGCATTTACCAAAACAGAATAAATTAAGCTCTCAGGAGCCTACTTACTAGAACAAAAATCATTACGACCATTTAAATGTTAATGATAATAATGTATTGCAGCATGGTTGAGAGTTTGAGGCACATTTAGTATACATTAAATAAATGAAATTATGTTTATGACTTACAGCCAACTCCAGTCTGAGCGTTAGGGTGGCTCTTAATGTACATCTGAGCGACACCGACATCTAGAGGGATAAGTAGGTTACTGCACTATAAGATTGAAGAAAAAACGCCACCGTTTCAATTCCGTTTTATGTATTCTATCATCGCCCACCTAAAACAATATCTTTCAACTGTATCCCCCTAAACACTCAATGGTCACGAGATATCAAGCATGAGCAGTTTATGACATTTTTAATTTATACAAATTATAATTTTTTTCTTCTGGAAATGTATAATTGAACCAGCGTCATACAGCCCCGACTAGGCCTTAATTGCGTCAGAAATCCGAAGTGAAATATCAAGATAACGTCATCGCATTAGATTTTCTGATAGCTCATTCAGTACAATTCGTGATGTGATATTTTCGACGTTATAGATCATATTGTGCTGATGAATTAAAGTTTTTTTCAGAATTACATTTTTTAAATCAACGATCAACACTTCGCTGTCAGCTGTGTTGTCTTTCTATTTTCTCCCTTTCCCCCAACAAACCGGCTTTTGATTGGTCAGAATCTTTCATCAACAAATTGTAACCAATCAGAGCGCTTTATGAACTGTGTGTTGTACATTAAGGGAAGAGGATACTGCCGCAATCTGCACGATCCATACCACCCGAACGACAGTTCTCCCTGCAATTTAAAGTATGTCGATATAAAATAACCTTTTATTTCGTTATGGAAACACTAGCGCTTTAACGACAGACCCTCGTTCGCCGATGTCAACCACGCTAATGCTAACTATACAGTACAGAGAGCTAGCAGTCTTATGGTCCTAATGCAATAGTGTTCATAGCAGCTGACCTCTTTTATGCAACGAGTGGCCATGCTTACTACGACAGGAGCCAAGAACGACTCTACACGTTGCATTAAGGTATTTAGTTCACACGGCTTGGAAACAGCTGGGCGTGTTTCTCTGCAAAGGAGCCAGTTGCAGTGTGTTATTGAAGTGCCGAGTGGCGACGTGTGGAGAGAGAGGCTAGCAATGGTGCAGGACGAAGGCGCGTCATCACAGGTGAAGCAGTGGCCAGATATTTCCTCACAGGGAAAGCTGCTAAAACAATTCAGTTATGCTCTATTTTTAGTATATGTTTGAAACTCCCCCTGGCTCTGCTCTTGACTACTGAATTTTCTGCATTAATGACTCTGCTTGCTTGTTCTTAATGTTTGTATCCTTACAAAAAAATCCTTCTTCCCAGGGATATGTTATAAATATATTTACATCTAATGACAATGCTTGAATGCCATTGCAGCGATATACCATTGGTATTTCGTTCAGGCTGATGTTTGTAGCCAGGTGAAAAGCTTATTCCCTTAATATATTTAAACGAATAAAGTTACTTAAATTGGGCCTCGAAATAGTTTAGCCTTTGTACTTGAAGGCATTTTGATGTCTTCGTTAAGATCACTGATATAATCAGATTAAATTTTTACATCCATTATTTGTTTTTCATCGGATTGAAAATCCATTGTTGGGTACGTTATTTTTAATGTCCGAAGTATTTTATAAATTGCGCAACAAATCGACTAGCAATGAGGCCCTCGGTGATGCAGCGTCATTATGCTAAAACGACCTATCGTATTGTATTTATTATTGATGTTTGAGTAGTTCAATGTCAAGTGCTGTCTTGAACACTCACGGAAAATACCCGGCTAGGCCTATTTTGGGCTTCTAGCCAGACGGTGGGCTTTTAAGCAGTTGTCAAAAGGGCTTGAACGACCTTTTAACCTTGTAATGGAAAAAGCAACTCTTAAGAAGCATTGGTATCAAACATTCAACATTTGAATGATACTTAATTAAAAAGATTCTACTTTCTTTTTTTTCAGAATACAAACATGTGGTCCCATACAGCATTGAATTTTGAAATGGTAAGTGATTGCAGTCATAATGTGCATGGACATGGCATTTAATATTTTAAGGAATATACAGATTTGCTAGCTTAAGATCATAATTTAGATGGTTGGTCATGGCATATTGGTATTTCGACTGGTCATGAAATTGAATCCAATTTGCAATAACTAACTGGTTGAACTTCCACGCATATTAAGGGTAATATCAATGCTGCTTGTGACAGTTTGTCTTTCATTCTTCAGGTCTGAAAGGCCCCGCTCCCCTTGCCAGTGTCACAGCCTTTGGAGATGATGGAGAATTCTCCTTGCTTGTACATCTCGGTGTATAAAGACGACGATGATGAATATGCAGGAGGAGGACACGAGGAAGAAGAGGGTGAAATGGAAGGCAGCGACGAAGAGGAAGTCACTGTGGAGACTGATACGAGGCAGTCGTCCTCCCCTGAACCCTGTGAGAATCAGGACTCTGACTCCCACTGGGATTCGTTTCCCTGTCAGCACTGTGAGAGCTGCTTCACCAGCCAACGAGACCTTCAGCGCCACGTCCTCAACCACAACCTACCACGTCCGGACGCAGATGCGTACGAGAACGACGACAGCCCGCCGGCCCCGGCCCTAGAACCCCAGGACCCGGACGCCGATCCGACGGGAGCAGAATCGGCCCCGATTTTGCCAAAAGAAAACTGCCGCAGACCTGAGGCCCAGCTGCGGCGAGGGCAGGATCAGGAGGCCGCAGGGGGTCACGCGTGCGACTACTGCGAGAAAGTTTTCAACACACGCATCAACAAGCGGCGGCACGAGCGACGGATTCACCGGCGCAACCTCACGGTCAAGCTGGCCGACCGGCCTCCGACCGACGGCGTGACCTCACCGCCAGACCGCTCGCCGGAACCGACCCAGCGTTACATGCTGGACATCTCCAGCAACTCCTCGGAGAACCTCAGCCTGTACATGGACGGCAAGATCGTGTCGACGAGCACGATGAGCACGTGCGAGGGCGGCGGCGGCTCCACGCCGGGGTCCCTGCTGTTGGACCCGGAGCAGATCAGCCAGGCTCTGGGGTCGGAGGCCGCGGCGGGCCGGGCCACTCTGTGTCCCTCGCCGGCGAGGAGGCGGACGGCCACACCGCCCCTCCTGCCTCAGATCAAAACGGAGCTGGAGTCGGAGGTCCTGGTGACATCGTCGGGCTCGCCGCGCGTCCCCTCGTTGATCCAGAACCTGCTTCCGCGGAGCAAGCGCTCGGCGGCCCACAGAGAGCGGACCATCTTCCTGTCGCCCAAGTTGAAGCGGCTGCTGGACGAGCAGGACGGCCTGAAGCCCACCCTGGCCCTCCTCACGGACGGCCAGAAGTTCAGCTCGCCCCTCTCGGTGTCCGTCGTCCCCGCGGGGAGCATGAGGCACAGGAGGAGAACCGTTTCCCCCGCCAAACCCCCCCGCGAGATCAGCTCAAGGGCTGCCGTGGACGAGAAGATCCCCGAGGCAGGCGACACCGAGCCGATGGACACCACCCCAACGGAGGCCCGCCACGTCTCCCCTCCACGCTCGTTCGACGGGAAGGACGACGCGAAGACGACGCCACCGACGGCTGTGGTGGAGGAGACGGAGGCCAGCTGTGTGGCGGAAGAACACTGGCCCCAACGAAGTGGGGGCAACCCCTGTAATCAGCAACCCCTGGATCTGTCGAGCGCGGTCAAACGAGGCGAGGAAGATGCTTTGGCGGAGGCCGCGCTGGACCTCAGCCTGCAAAAGCAAGTCCCGGACGACACGCAGTCTGCCGCTACTTCAGTTCCCCCTCTGAAGAAAAGAAAACCAAACTCCAGCCTGTTGGAGAAGGCCATGTTGAATCAGTATTCAAAAGACTCCGACACAGAACAACAAAACCTAACCCTCGGGACCCCGGATGCGCCCGTAGTCACAAATCTGACCATAGTCACAGGTTCAAGACCCGGCGAGCCTTTATCAGAAAGCCTGGTGTATGGCCTCACCCTGCCCCCTGTATCTCTGAACCCATCGCACGCCTCTCTGCTTCCCGTGGCCTTGCAGCCCTCCTCTGCCTGCACCATAGCTCTCCCCTCTGCGGCGCTACATGCCGTGTTACCAGCCGCCCCCAACCTGATCACGGTGCTGGCTTCGGCAGCGTCCATCGCCGGCCCCTCCAGCCGAGCGCTGCAGGTCCTGGCGCCGAGCGTGGCCCCCGAGCCGCTGGTCGTCTGCAGAGAGGATCCGTCGAATCCGCCAGGCTGCGGTTTCAGCTCCGCGTTTGCGAACGCAGCGGGCCTTCTCGCGCTCTCCCAGCCCTTCGACCCGACTCTGAACCTGCCAGCCCACGTGCTGCTCGCCGATCCCATCGCTCTGGGCACGTCGGCAGGCGACCTGGCCGGCGGGTCGCTGGCGCCGTTCCAGCCCGCGGTCACCTTGGCCGATTCCCTCCTCGGCTCGTACAACATCCGCAGCAACACCGTGTTGATAGAATGCACAATAGCGCTGGAGGCCCCTGGGAATATGGTCCCCGGTGCAGTGGCTCTTCTACAGGGGACTGGAGCCGAACCCCCAGCGGCTCCTCGTCTGACTACAAATCAGGTGCTGGAGCAGCAGCCGGTCGTTTCACTCCCCAGCCCTCAAACCGTCGACGAGGATACTGTAGTGTCGCCGTCAACGGAGCTGGTCACGGAGTCCGTCTCCTCTGCGGTCGCACCCCCCGGTAGTCCTACGGCAGGTGCTTCAAATCCTGAGCCAGAGCTAGCTCCAATGGAAGACGAGCAACAGACCCTGGAAGAGGAGTTGGAGGAGGAGGCTTGCGTTGACCAAACAGCCGTTGACGCACCTCAAGCTCAGACCCCGCCCCCCACGGAGCCGGCCGAGGCGGGAGAACCCACGGCGGAGCCCCCCGGGGAAACGGCATCGCCGGAGCAGCAGCAGCAGACCTTCACCAAGAACTTTGTGTGCAACGTGTGCGAGACGCTGTTCCACTCGATGAAGGAGCTGGGCGACCACGTGGGCGACCACGCCAAGGAGTGGCCCTACAAGTGCGAGTTCTGCGTGCTGCTGTTCGACACGCCCCCGGCTCTCCTGGAGCACCGGCTGTCCCTGCACGGCGTGGGCGCCACCTACGTCTGCAGTGTTTGCTCCAAGGAATTTGTGTACCTGAGCAACCTGAAACACCACCAGGAGGAGCTGCACCCGGGCCGCCAGTGCTCTCACACCGAGGAGCAGAAGGGCAAGCTGAGACCGCAGAACCACAACACCGTCCCGCCACCGCCCCCACCGCCGCCACCACCACCACCCTCTGCCTCAGAAGACTCCAAGAAACCAGTGAAGAAGGAGGAGGAGGGTGGAGCCAGCGCGGAGGAAGCGCTTACCAGGGCTCCGACCGCGGCGTCCGACGATGCCGAAAACAAAGGGCCGGACGTGCGCCTGGGCATCAACCAGCACTACCCCAGCTTCAAGCCGCCGCCGTTCCCCTACCACAACCGCTCGCCGGCCGGCTCCATGGCCTCCGCCACCAACTTCACCACCCACAACATCCCGCAGTCGTTCAGCACCGCCATCCGTTGCACCAAGTGCGGCAAGAGCTTCGACAACCTGCCTGAGCTGCACAAGCACATCCTGGCCTGCGCCAACGCCAGCGACAAGCGGCGCTACACACCGAAGAAGAACCCCATCCCGCTGCGGCACTTCGCCAAAGCCCAGAGCGGCGTGCTGTCCACCACCAACGCCTCCAACGGGCTCAACGCGCCCCACCACCGCTCGAAGAGCCAGAACCAGCACCAGGACCCGCCGGTGAAGATCAAGCTGGCGGCGCTCGGCAAGAGGAAGAAGAGGCTGGCGCAGAGGGCGGCCGTGGCGCAGAGGAGCAAGTCCCCCCCGGTGGAGCAGGAGGTGTTCGCCTGCCCGCACTGCAGCCGGGAGTTCACCATGCGGCGCAGCCGGACCAAGCACGCGGCCGTCTGCCCCAAGAAACCGAAGGAGGTGCTGAAGCGCAAGGAGGCCGGCGTCTCGCTCACCAAGGAGAACTACGGCCTCCTGCTCCGGGGCGGGGCCGCCGACCAGACCCCGCCCGACGACCAGAAGGTGCGCGGGACGGGCCGGGTCTACGTCGCCGCGTCCGCCACCCCCCCCACCGCTGCCACCACCACCGCCGCCGCCAGGAGGCCGGCCGTCCTGCCGGTGCAGGCCGTGCTGTCCCACAAGCGCAGCAAGATCATCATCACGGAGAGCGTCCGGCCGCAGAGCCAGGAGGAGTCGGCGCTGGGCGACCTGCCCGTCGCACGGACCTTCAACCCCACCATGAGGCAGTACGGCAGGGCCCAGCCCGGGGCCAAAGGCGGGGCCAAAGCCCCCATCAAGGTGACTCTGGTGAGGCCGCAGGCTGTGCCGGAGGAGCCCTCCTCCCTCCTGCGGAACCATGGAGGAGGAGAGCAGCCTGCTGCTGCTCCATCAAACGAAGGCACTGGAACCACCGGAACTGAGCAGCAGGTATTACAAAACCATTATCCTGACATTGTCTCTGCATGTGTTTGTCTGTGTGTGTGTGTGTGTGTGTTCCTTAATGGATTTACGTAACGCTTTGTGTTTCCGCATCCAGAGCCCCGCTGTGTGAAGCATCCCATCCATCTTCTCCGCACGGCGGGGCGTCTCGCTGGGAGAGCAGATGTCGTCAGCGCAGACGGGTCTGTGGCGGCACCGGAAAGCATCCTTACTGTACAGACGTGTTCGCTCAGGCTGGACCCCCTGAACCACGGAAATCGAACAGTCGAGATGAGCGACTGTTCTGCGTTGGACTGTTCTGGAGTTCTTTAGTCGTCGGCAGTTTGGTAGATGATCAGTCGTTTTCATGGACCCTTTGTTCATTATGTTCTGATGTGCACTTTGATGAACTGGCTCAGTGACTGCAATGCGGATTGTACAAAAAACTACGAGAGAGGACTTTGCATTTGGCCACTGGGTACTGAATAGATTATATTGAGCTTACCACTGGAATCATTTATTTATGCGATACAGTTGCACCTTCACGTCTTCGTTAAATGTGGCCTTCTCTTTTGGGATTCAACGCCCACACTGCATGCCACAAGGTCACTGAGCAGACTCAACTCTTAGCCTGAAAGATTCAGTCACGCATTTAGAACTGGCAATGGTTAATGGGCATTTAAGGCCTTATCAGGTCGAATTGAAGTATTCTTTGACCAGTTGATAATGAAGTGATGTCACAGTGGTTTCTATGAATGCCATAAGACTCAAAAGGAAAATTAAGTGAAATTCAGGACAATGTAAACCTGCAAGTTTAGTGGTTAAAATGTATACTTGCGAAGGTCTGTCTGTTCATTATTTAATTGTTATTATTTTCCTTGTGGTACAATCAAATATAATTTGCCTGTGCGTGCACGTACGTATGCTGCAATGGGTTCTGTTGGTCATCACTTATTTGTTTACGGATGATGGTTCAATGGAGAGCGTGACGGGAGGGGGAACAGCAAGGCTGTAGCTGCACCGCAGCCGTGAACTGATTACTGGAAGTCTAAATACTGACCGCTTTTGAGCGGTGTGCGCTGGTTGGAGAGCCTGAACCCTCGGCTCCACTGGGGAGAAACTGCGACTGTATGCGAACGGCGTCCGCATCTGAAGTCATGTCTTAATTTTTGCACATTTGAAATGGATTGGAATGAAAATGGGTATTTCAATGATCTGTTTTTTCGAAGAGAATGGTTCCTCTGACAAATTGGTTGTGGCTTTCGTAGTCTGTCAGTTTGTTTATGTTTGTCGGGGTGCATATGAAGCTCCGTTGGGATGCAGTGTTCTCTGTGCTTCACGCGTAACTGGCTGGAATGGTCACTATACAGGGTAGACTTGATCGGGCTCATTAACACGGGCATATATGAGCGCTTTGGATTCAGTTGATGTTCATGATTATTTTTCAAAACATTGCTGGTCATCTAGTTAGGAAAAACTTCACTCTATGATGTACAGGCTGGTTAAGAATGTTATTTTACTGTGAATAGCGCTTGTGCCATTTATATGTGTAAAATGAATTATGCATATTTATTAATTATTTAAATTTATGTCAGCTTGATTCCTCTATGATTTGCACTAATGTTTTCATGAGTGTTCAAAATTAAAAGGAGAATGTTCCCATTGGTATCAATTATTTCAGGTACTGATATTACGTTAGTAAACCATGTCATAATATTAACGCTTTCTGATAATTTTTCATATTTACATGAAATGTATAGTAAGAGAAAATAACTGCTATACATTCAACACAAACACACGAAAAGACTAATTGTGTTTGCAGTAGATACTTGATGATAAAGACATCTGGAAACGGAGTTAATCTCCTGTTGATCTCTGAACACCTGTCTGTGTGCTGAGTGATATACTGCCCAGCTGGTGGCGCACTTTTCCAACACTTCAATATAAGTGAATAACATGGATTGTTTTTGTACAAGTTTTGCCCGTAGCTACGGCTCGAGTTGGTATGGCACCACCAAAGAAACAGATATCACACGTAAGTTGCTTTTCCTATCCAAATAAAGGGAGACATTTCAAGGAAAAACATCAAAACATCAATTAAGAGGACCAATGCCATGAGTCTTTTTTTAGCTTTGAGGTCAACTAAGAAAGTTGCTCGTCCCAACTTGTAATGGGTTTCATGTTATCCATTAAAGGGTAACTGGTGTAAAATGGTTCTGAGATATGTTTAGTATGATAACGAGTTCGAAGTAGAGCAAAATAAATCAGTCTCAAAAAGGATATGACCTCCACGGGTGAACTACTGAAGTGTGTGTATAAAGTGTGTGTATAAAATATGCTTTTTAATAAACTATCTGTACACTTCCAAAGTTGTCAATGCCTCGTTTTATAAGTTAAGACCCTCATTATACTACCAAAGAAGTGTCAGGCTACTTCTAGCCTTGTAAGTGGTTTTAAAAAAGCGATTTATTTTTGACATGACGTGATGACCCTACGTGCATTAGCGTATTAGCATTTTGGTGGAATCGGATAAAAACATCTAACTTAGCTTCGCGTCGAATAT